>LKTO01000049.1:0-163678 GCA_001399465.1 Hymenoscyphus scutula | reverse complement strand
CCCTGTTCCCCTCCCCCCCCTGCAAAAAAGCGGATTCCCTCTCATCCAATAAAACTCCCCTCAAAACCACCAACCCAACAAGAGCAAGCACCGCAAATCTTTAAGCGCTTTACTCCCCTCCCCCCCTGTTCAACACTAACTAACAACCTTGCCTTGCCTCGGGGATCCACCCCTTGCTGAATTGCAGGTTGCTTGCTACCCCTCGTTTGACGCTGCTTTAAGGAGGGTATCCATGTCCATGTGCCCTCCTACTCACCGAGATGCCTTGAACCGTACATGCCTTGAACATGCATCAAAAAGTCCTCGAGGAGAGAGAGGACAGCAGGCACGAAAGGAAGATCTGAGAGGCGGAAACCTTGGAACGATTTGATAATAGTAGTGGGAAGAGGAGAGGAGAGGACTAAATTTAGTGATCGCAGAGTGTGTGGGAGGAAAACCGGTAGAGGGAGAGGAGGGTGGTGAGAAAGTTGTAGATCTCTTTTCATGTACTCATACCTTTATTTATTCTGGTCCTTTTGTACATACAATTCACACAATCTATCCATACATACAAGTTTTCCTTACACCCTTTTTTCCCCCGTACGAGTACGGATGCATGATGAGGGGTAGCTAGGCTAGGCTAGGCTGGCTAGTTGGTTACCTTAGCTTATGTATGCTTGTTTGCTGCACCTAGGATGCTTGCTATCCTATTCTATTCTATGTATTTATTTATTGACATACTGTAGTCCTTGACCTCATCGGCGACCACCCGGGTACGACCAACACAACATTAGACAGAAAGACGCGACCGAGTCCAATGAGGAATCCCGGCGGATTCTAAACAAACAAACAAAAAAACTTCATCACATACGGTCGCAGATCTGGCCTTGTTGACATGACAGCCACCCGAGCCAACTAGTGGAAGGCAGTGAAAAGTAGTTGGTGGTGAGAAAAATAAAGAAGATGGCGCACGGGCTGGTGGGTTAGTGGTAGGTAACCTTACTTCTGCCACTTCTGCCACTTCGGTTGGTGGTGGAGAGGGTGACGAGCGGCTCGGGATTTTTGCCCTCCATTGGACTCGAGGTATCTCGATACCTATTGAAACTTCCTATTGGGTGGATAGCCACGAACTAACATTGTTGTTTTTTAGTCGTCAAAAATCATAACGAATAGCAAGAGTAAAAATTGTAATGGTTATGTAGATTTAATTCATTTCTCTCTCAACTCTCTCATGGTATCAAAATCGGGCTCGGTCACTCGAAAAAAAAGACCACCTCCAATATATCCAATCCAATCCAGAATCCTCCCGTCTCCCCTCCTTGAAAACGCCAAATAATAACGCCGGTTTGCCGTAGCACTTTCCCCATTCCTGGAACCAAAAAAATAACTCAAACTTGAATGCCAAAAAAAATTGACAAGATCCTCCCCCTCAAGAACAAACAACCCCAGTTTGTTCTTGAATTTCCTTACTCCAAAAAACCATGCTCCTGGCGACGAGGAAAAGCTCCATAAAACGCCGAGCAAGAAAACAAATAAATATCGATGATTTATCTTGTGAAATTGCTGGACTTTTCGCCTTTTTCGCCTCCTCTTTCTCCCCGGTCTCAAATAAATCAAATCTTTCCCTCCACAAGTTTGAGAACCTGCTAAAATATTTTCGTGAACAAGAATTGAAGGCGTTAACTCGTAATAATGCGGTGGTGATGTGTTAGGTATGTGATGTGGTGCGTAGTATAGATAGGTGTTTGACAAAAGAAAATGTAGTTGGTGTAGAGTGTTTGGGTATGAATGTATATGTTGTGTGAAATGAGTTTATAGCGAATCGAATAGATGAGATGAAGTACATCTATTCAACCTTCCTCCTCTTTCCCTTTGGTGCGGGACTCATCCGTGGTGTATATGTGACGGTTCTTGTCACTATCTCTCGTACTTGACGAACACTTGATCGGGAAGCCTTGGGTGACTTGAGATCGAAGTATCTTCCCTTAGTCTTTAGATCCCAGTCGTATGGTGAACGTGCACTTCGAGCACTGAATGGCGATCTAACATTCGAGGCTGCGCTTCGTGGTGATTCCGCTGTGGAATAGGCTGGGGATGGAGGAATGCGTAAGCGCCCTAGTCGACCTGTGGATGGTGCGGAAGAGGGGAAGACAAAGTTATTCGAGGTGGTGGAGGTGGGTGATTTATGTGTTTCGCAACTGCATGAGCAATCACTGTGGTCACTGGAACCGGTGGAGGGTGCAGAGGTTGGAGTTGATCGTCCTGAAGATTTGTTGTCCAGCGCGGGGCTGTTCATGCTTTTGAGGAAGTCGGTATAGGCGGTTGGAGGAGTGATGGGTGTCTTGATATAGTCCTCTTGCTTGATGAAGTCGGCATAGCCAGGCAGAGGGCTTCTTGCTGAGAGGGAGATGGCAGAGAGCTCCGAGGGGAAGGTCGAAGTGAGAGGAGTCGCGAGCTGGGAGAGCTTGGGCTTGGTGGTGGAGGTAGTGGAAGCCATCTTGTAATCCTTGGGTCGATTTGCTAAAGAATGTCTTGTCTTGGAGCAAAAGAGAGACTCTAGGCTGGAGATGCTGGCAAGCTGCGATGACGGGGCAGTCCGTGAAGGGGAAAGGGAGAAAAAAGAGGGTTGGAAAGTTGGGCTGGTGGAAGATATTATAATTTGATGCAGGATAAGGTAGAGGACCCCTGGTCGTTGTTTCTTGTTTCCCCAGCAAGGTGTTGACAGGGGGCAGCGTGTCAGAGACTTGACCAGTGGTCAAGTCAGCGCGTCCGTGTGGTAGGTGGGCCGAATATAGCAGCGGGTGCTTAAGCGGGCAGGGCAGGATTTGGGGTGAGGGGCAGGGGGGGTGGTGGTTGATTGCTTGGTTGACTGCTGGCGCTGGCGCTGGTGATGGAAAGCTGTGGATGTGGATTTTTGGTGCTGCCTCAAGGAAGTGGAAGTGCCTGTGCAAGTGCGTGGGCAAGTGACGAAAGGCGCTTGGGGCTGGAAATGCAGACTGCAGGTGGCGTGCAGGGTGCTAACTGTGCTAAGTCGAAGACGATTTGGGTGGTGGCACGGTGATGATAGGCGGTGGAAAGGGTAGATTGCAGAGGAGAGTTATGTCAAAAGCGGCGAGGAGCTAAAGTGACAGTAGCAGTAGTTGACAGTAGTTGACAGTAGCGCGTTGCTGCTGTCAAAGTGAGGAGGGACTTGAGATGAGATGAACTCTGGTGGGATGGGATGAGATGAGGCTACGTGGGTAGGTAGATACTCGTACACAATTCCGTAGAGTAGAGTAACAACACGGGTATGTTTTGCAAGTCGCACACGCAACGCACACCTCCGTGAGGTGATTCCGTCTGTTCCTGAGTTCCTGGATTCTCTCTTCGTGAATTGCACCTGCGCCTGGGTTTAGAAACACTCTTCACACGGTGACAGACGGCTCCAGGGCGCAACGCGGACGGTAATTGGGAACTTCTGGGAGTGCAACGTCTCGATTGGACGTGATTCGCGCTGAGCAGTGCAGCAGTCGAGGGCGTTTGTGAGCGGGGAGTGTCCGAGGGGGTTTGATTGGTGTTGAGGAGGCTGGTGTGCGATTGAGATCCCAAAATAGTGACAGGAGTGTGCAGACCCTGTTGGCACGAGGTCGTGGGCGCGAAGAGAGATGCGACCAGATGTGAGGTGGATAGGGAGGGGAGAGAAAACGGGGCAGCAGGGTGATGATTGGCTGGCAGGCAGAACTGGGATCTTGACTGGCGGGGCAGGCGAAGGAAGAGCTGCTGAGTCCTTCTCGAAGGTGATGCTTTTCCAGTGGTAGCGCCAATCACGAGTGAGCTGGAGATGATGAGCGACTGGGGCGAGGCGTGTGATGATGAACCGAAGCCGTGGTAGCTGGTAAAGGCGTAAAAGCGTAGGAGATGAGCTGCTGAGCCGTGGGGGAAGTGTTTGATATTTCAACGTTTCAAACGCGAAGGAAGAAGCAAAGAAGGAGAAGGTAGGTGTAAGAGAATTCCACGAGATGAGATGTTGGTGTTGCTGATTTGGAAAAGGTAGAAGTTTCTGTTGGGATGGATTTCTGATTCATTATGTAGTTATGCATTTCGCGCCCTTCTGTTTGTTATTCATGGATCCCAAGATGGCAGAGGGGGGGAAGACTGCTCGTTACAAATTGCCCGCGCGGCTCCATCTCCAGATCCCCTTCTCAGAGTGGAAAAGCACTCTGGAGGCCCAGTCGTGGAAGGCGAATGAGGGAAGTCTCCTTCGTCCTCAACCCCAAATCCCGCGCGCTTCACTCTCCCTCAAGCCTGGCTGGCAAAGGGCCATCGAACCGGGGAATGGGAGGGGATCGGTCGCGGGGATGGAAATAACGCGAGAAGAAACGTGGAAGGAGGCTCAAGTGGGTGCGTGAGTGGCTACTCTCCCCTCCACAACCAATCGATGAACCGCGTACGAGTGGCTCGAGGCAGTTTGGATCTGCGCGCGTCTACGTACGAGGTAGTTCCCAACATTTTTAGTCATTGGATGGGGCACTGTCATGGTGCCAATGGAGCGGTAACGACGAGCTTGAAGCTGCGCGCGTCTATCGTGAGATCGTAGGAACTACTTCATTTCCTTGCTACTTGTTGGATGAGGCGCTGTACTACAGCGCCTCCAAGTAGGAGTTATCATGGGATTGGGAGGCCGCAATCAAGAGGCACATGGTTGACGCCGTGAAAGAGCAGAAAACGGTGAAGAATATACAGCCATCTCAACGTTGGAGAGCGAGGGGTGGCTGGTTGAAAGACGCCTTGATACGGCGTTCACAATCTACTTTGTTTACCGGCTTGGAGATTCCTCACGAGACAAAGGATTCGAAGTGCTCAAGCGAGTGTTGTCCTTCTTGTCATCAACGGTGACCTGCCCTTTGAATCCTCTTCTTCGAAGATGTTCAACCAAGACCATACAAGTTTAGCGTCTTGATCGAATTTCAATAGTGTGGCATCTAGTAGGCGCCAACACTACCAGTTGCATGTATTGCCTATTCGGCGCCAACATACACACTTCAGTTGTCCAGTATCAACAAGCTCGATCCCCTCTATTGCCATGGAAATCATCACTGGCGCAGTTTGACTTTGGCGCTTTGATCAAGCTTCGCGGTTCTATCATGGAAGGTGTTGGTTAAACCAAAATTTGACGCAATGAGAATTCCGGACTAGAATGATAGCGCGACCTCTCCACTGGGTCAAACTTTCTCGTGGCTTTGGGGGGACCCGATGGGAAGCCTTGCTATGGCGCCAACATTTAGCTCCGTTATAGGTATTGGCTAGGGAGTTGAGGTCAAGCGGGAGAGGCCAGAAGTGAATCACTTCAATGAGTGAAAGTAGGTGGCATCAAAGTTTAGAGTTTGATCCACGTTCCTTGATTGGAGAGAAAAAGAAGTGGTGGCTCGAAGGAGGGGTTAAACTCACCGACACATAGTGAAGCTCAGAAGTGCTTTCTCGTCCACTTTTGATCGGAACTCGAGAGAGAGAAACTGCCCGGTGGTATTCAACTTCACAAGTCCACGGTCTCCAGCACATCCATTTGCTGACGAAGTTCGTAAAAGTGTGCCAGTGAGAGCTCTTCCACGGCGGCAAAAGAGTAGATTCACCGTTCGATACCAACGACAGAATCAACGGTGTAGCCTTTCTCGTCACCGCAAGAACCTTCGGCGACTTCGGCGACGTGAAGAAATATGAATCTTTTTTGACTTGACATCAAATAGGCGCCAACCGTCGAGCTGTCAAGTCGTGCCACGTCGATGAGCACACTCAATACTTCGGAGTGCATATATTCCAAGGGTAGCTATTCCCAGATGATCTTTTACGTCCAAGGTGGTCGTAGCATCAGGCCACACAATAGGCTCTCGAAGCACAAGATACCTAGGCTCACTTTCAAGATTTGGTTCCTTTCCTCAAACCCGCATCTCGAACGAAAACAGAGACTTCTGCGAGGTATCTATTTCCAAACACGACCAAGCTCGTAAACAATGACGACGAAACAGAAAGAGATGTGTGCCTTTCCACTTTCCAAACATAGATAGATTAACTCACTCGGCTCCCAAGCGAACCATAACCTTCAACCGGGTGCATCTTACCAAAAGAGTTAAATCAAGTCCCAACATGACTAACCCCCAAAGCATCTATGTGAGTGGTTCCCAAAACTCAAACCCGGAAACCCCTCGTAGGAACCTCCCACTCGGCTCCTAAGATTCCAAAAGAGGGAACAACTAACAGACATGCACGCAAGAGGCCGCCAACAGAAATGAAAGTGGGAAAAATTGTTTTGCTGACCACCTGCATGAGATCCTCGCCACACCACGTCTATAGGAACGAAAGTCGTTTCTTTCAATTCTACCTCGTGGACACGACATGGATTGCACAAGGGCTTCTTTCTTTAGCGGTAATGTATCTTTCCGATGCAATCCTGAGATAAAGTGGTCGCAGGAATCGAGGCCCCGAGAATTGGGCGGCTCGCCATCATATGAGGATGTGTGATGGGAAATCCCTTTTCGTGTTCCTTCTCGTTCCTCAAAATGCAAGATGGACTGTGAAAGGAATTTCAGACAAGTTGCGCAAACGCTGCTGAATGACAGAGAGGGATAAATGAAAGAGGGAAGCGGTGATACTGAGGGAGTGCAGCTCTTGATTGAACGGAGAAACTTGAGTGCGTTGTTCACTGTCAGCAAGCGTTGTGGGTCACCTTTTCCGCCCCATCGAGATGTTGTATGCCTGAGTGCGGAATTTCAATAGATAACGTCTTGTGTCGGTAGCCTCTTTGGTCTTGGTGAGATATACTTGTAAGTATTGCTTCTCTGCCAATCGGCAATCCTCGACTCATGAGCCAAACGAGAAACAACTTCTTATCTGCGATTATGAGATGAGGCGAGACTTCGATGGTGGAAGTATGGTGAAAGAATGAGAGATATCGTAAGATGGAAAGAAGAAAGCAAATATCAATAGATATAAGGAAATTGTGGAGCCACATGATATATGAAACATAGTCTTGAAGCTCGAGCTCGCACGGTCTTTTCCGATTGAAGTGAGACGAGCTGCAGTCTATAAATTCTTCCGAGAAGACAGACGACGACACCAGGACCAGGAGACCAAAACGGAGTACTTGCCGTCTCGGCCCGGTCCCTCCTTTAAAACATCCGATGGACTATTCACTGGATAGTCCCGGTACCGGCATTGAAAACCCGTGTGGCACTGTACTTCCGCATTGATTGGAAATACAGTTCAGGTCCTCGACAGATTCAGTAAGACGAGAGTTGTACTTTGTAAGAATCAGCACGGGATCTGAACGCTGGCAGCTTGTCATATCTGCAGATTTGATGATGGGAAAATATAGGGGGAAACAATATGATTGCATGAGAGCACATTGCGGCGTTGAAAGCTACGTTGCACAGTGCAAGTTGTTCCATCCCATCGTAAAGCTGTCATTTGCCGGACCAGAAAGGTCGGGTTTTGCATTGATCAACAAAGCTCTGCAAATCTTCTGAATTCTTCTGGGCTTCCAGAAAAAGTCGATAAAGGGATGGACTATTGCCATGGAGGCATCAGCGATAAATAAAGAATTTCCGTATAATTTGTTTGGTCGAGCTCATGGCTTTGGGTCGATCATGAGAGACTTCAGGGTGGTTTTCTGGTAAGGAAGAGGAAGGAAAACGTTTTGAGTGGACAACGGGGCGAGCTTCCAGACGGGAACCAGTCAAGGACCCTTGTTTGACGATCGTCTGATTGATCAAAGACACGAGCTCCTTTTCGGGAAAGACGACAGATCGGTACTGTACGGTTGCCCACAGTACAGTATTGTACGAGGGAGGGGCGCACCTGCGCCTGAAGTCTCTCCTCCTCGACTAGCCAGAAAGCCCATCTCGCTCTCGAGGTGCAGGAAAGAGAACGAATGTGAGCAGAGGAGACATTCTCACCCATTCAGCCCGAACCACAGAAATGCTGGTTGGCTTGTTTACCCCGAATCCCTGGATGCCTGCTTCATCAGCTTCATCAGTTCTGCACCAGACCAGACCAGACTCCTCATCGTGACTTTGACTTTGGTGGGGTTGCACACACAATCTCAAGTATCTTTTTGAACAGACGACGAATCCCCACTCCTCCCGAAGCAGCACCGTGCTGAGCCAAGACCCCATGGGGGCCCTATAACACGCTATAACATGCGGGGGAATTCGCAAGAAGCTGGGGTATGGACAGGCTAGAGACATGCTAAGTACAGTAAGTTCCATATGAATCCACAACATGTCACCTGGAGCACCTGGAGAGCGCGAGGGGTTCCTCTCGCGACACCCCCCCATCCTAACCTGAGGTACTGTACGGAACTGTACTGTATCTTTCCCAAGGCTGCTCCCCTACCAATGGCCAATGGAGCAATTGAAAGAGCTACGGTCCGTCTCCGTTCTCCCCATTCTCCCCGTTCTGCCCAACTAGAAGGCAAAAGTCTTCCCCCAAGGAAAAAAAGGGGTTTAGCCGGTCAGCGTCTGGCTCGTCTCCTTCCGCTCTCTCCCCCCCCTAGAAATCCACGATTCCCTTGTAAATGTCTCCGAACACAGCGAGACAGCACTCACGCTGACCTTCCATTCTTATTCTCTCCCGGCCCTAGTCCCCCCCTGGCCACGCCTCATCGTCAATCGTGCGGGTGTTTGTATGGGACGAGAGCTGATTCATGGCTTAACACCACCCCTCCCTCCGTTCCTCCTGCTGACTGGCTCTGCTATAAAAATGGCACTCTCCGGCCACCGTAAGGAGAGATTGATATTAAGCGGTCCGTACTGCCGCGTGTGTTTGGACAGGCCTTTGCGCATAAAGCTTTCCCATTAAGTGGAGCGCAATTGATTGAGAGGGTTGAAATAAAGTACGGAGCGTCGCCGGAGCTTTCGTATAATACCATGTGGACCCCATACATGTACTTCTCCAGGTTTTGAAAAACGCCAGTCAGTGCCTCGATTCCTCGACGAGCCTTCTCCCTCCTGCTCGGTCGTCGCAAAAACATCACCAACTATGGATTTCCAACACACGAAAGGGACCTTTGAGTTAGCGGGGAAGGAGTTTCCTCGCGTTACTTGGTACAAGCAAAAGGGAATGCGGGGGTTGTACATTTGCTTGCTGTTTGTCGTTCTTACTTCGGCCACGAATGGATATGACAGTTCGATGATGAACGGTCTTCAGAGTCTGGAGCAATGGCGCGATTGTGAGTACTGCGCAATGCCCAATTTTCAAGAGACTAACGTGCCCTTCAGATTACCACACGCCATCTCCGTCTCAACTTGGTCTTCTGAATAGTATCTGGCCTGTCGGTTCGCTCGTGGCCCTCCCCTTTGTTCCTTATGCGGCCGATATCTTGGGAAGACGTGCTGGAGTAATGGTCGGATGTTCAATTATGCTCGGGGGTGTTGCACTGCAAAGTCTCGGATTTACTTTTGCTATGTTCGTCAGCGCTCGATTTTTCATTGGATTTGGTGTGGCTATCGCCCACGGATCGTCTCCCCTTTTGATCACGGAACTCGTTCATCCACAACATCGTGCTGTTTATACCGCCATTTACAACACCACTTGGTATATGGGCAGTTTCCTTGCGGCTTGGTTGACGTTCGGTAAACAATCTGAGCTCTCTCTTTCTACAGAACAGGACTGATGATGCAATAGGCACAAACAGAATTCAGGGAAACTGGGCTTGGAGAACACCATCGGTCGTACAAGCTTTGCCATCGGCATTGCAGATGATTTTTATCTGGTGAGTGTTCTCACAAGGATCGCAAAACCGCCATCCGCTAACTTGCAATAGGTTCGTTCCAGAGTCGCCACGGTGGCTCATTTCGAGAGGGAAGAATGAGAAGGCTCTCCGAATCCTCGCCGATGCGCACGCTGCCGGAGATAAAATGGACGAAGTGGTGCAGCTGGAGTATCAGGAGATCAGAGGAACACTGAAACTCGAACAAGAACTTGAAGGAAATAGCTGGAGTGAGCTTTGGGGGAAGCCGGGGAATCGACACCGTCTTATCATCCTCGTCTCACTGGGATTCTTCTCCCAGTGGTCTGGTAACGGACTCGTCAGGTAAACACAGGACCAATAGCATTTGCCAGCGAACCTCGATGCTAACACTCTCATAGCTACTACATCCACACTGTTCTCAACCAAATCGGCATCGAAGAATCAGGGCTTCAGCTACTTATCAACGGTATTCTCCAGTTTACAAACATTGTTGTTGCCACTGGCATGTGTTTCTTTGTCGACAGGCTTGGTCGACGAACGTTGTTCCTCGTTTCCACCTGCGGCATGTTTATCACTTTCTTGGTTTGGACTATTTGTTCGGCCCAATTCTCGATACACCACTCCAAGGCTTCCGCAAATGCAGTAGTAGTCGCGATTTTCATCTACTACATCTTTTACAACACCGCTTGGTCTGGATTGCTCATCGGTTACTCGGTTGAGATTTTGCCATACAATATCCGCGCCAAAGGCATGACCATCATGTTCCTCGCTATCGACCTTTCCCTCTTCTTCAACCAATACATCAATCCGATCGCGTTATCACGCCTATCGTGGAAGTACTATATCTTCTATGATGTTTGGCTTCTATTCGAACTTTTCATTGTCTGGAAATTCTATATCGAGACCAGGAACACACCATTGGAGGAAATTGCGAAACATTTTGATGGAGAAGGAGCAATCATCGGTGGAACAGCTGCCAACGACAAGTCAAGGCAAATAGCCGAGGAAATCGACCGAGTCGGTGGTAACATTGTCGAGAAGGATGAAAAGGAGGCTCGCTCCAACCCCGTCGTCTCGGTATAAGGCAACTAGCCTCAAACGATGCGAAGGTGTTGCAGGCGTTGCCCGAAACGTCGACCAAGGGCTGGTCGCCAATATAACTGGACAGCTCCTCGCTACGTCCAAAAAGATTGATGACGATCAAGCCCAGGCCAATTGAAAATACAGGGCAGGACAGATGTTTCCGCAATAATATCAACGACAAGAAAACGACATTCATGGAGGGCTTGGTATCATCAAAATATTGATACCACGGCAACTCGGTCCAAAAGTCGCACAGAGAGGTGTATGGATGCCTCGCAATAGCCACACTTCAACACTTGACGATTGTAGGATCAACCCTGACGAGAACGAAGCTTTTATGCTCGTTATTACGTCTCAGCCATTTGGGTATCGCCCAGTTGGCTGTGTTTGGGTGACGGAGGGGAGGCTCCGAGAGGAGATAGATGCGGGGTGAATTTCTTGGACAGAAGGGATTGTTGGACTTTTGTTCTTCCAAGTCGCCGGGCTAGTACAATATGGGTTCGCTACTTACTTATAATGGTGGTCGTACAAAATAGAACTGCGGTAAAACGTATTGTAATTCAAAATGTAACTTTTTCATCCCAATATCGTTCGGTAAATCTGGGGCGGAGAACATAATGAGCAAGAAATATCTCTTAAGATGCTAGAATTACTCACTTGAGACTTGGGTAGGACAAAATCCTGGCCGATTTGACGCTGTTGGTGCTTTCGAGAATAACGCCGCAACTAATTTGCTCTGCACCATCAATTAATTCGGATTCCAAAGGGGGCCAGAGATTTACAGTTAGTTACAATCTCAACACGACAGCATCCATCCCTTCGAAATTTTCTTCTCCTCATTCGGACCGCTGCTGTCAATTGCTTCAAGGATCGGGCTGAACCAAAGCCGACTTCTCGAGGTTGACCGTAGTGCGGCGGAACTCTGGCCGCGATTCTTTCTGTGGTGTTCTGTTGCTACCACGGAATGGCCGAGATTGCCAGCTTCTGCGGCGTATCTAGTTATCTATGTGGGGGTTGTCGATAGAAGCCCGTCAGTGCAGTTGGTAAAGCCGAATTGATTCAGAAAATGAGGGATCTTTGATCTTTGGACAGATGAGTTGGAATAACCCAGAATTCAGTAAAAACGAAGCATATGATGTTTGCTGAATTGCGACAGGTTTCAAGCATTTTCTCCGGTACGTCTGGCCATTCATCTGAGGTGAGGAAGAAGTCGAGTTGGGATGCAGGTGGTGTGCCAATGCCAAAAATGGGTTAGCTTATCAAGAGCCTCGAGGTCGTCAAGGGGATGATCCACATCGCACAGCATTCAGCACCGAGATCCTCTCTGTGTCCTTTTCTTCACCACCACGCCTCAGTCTAGAGTGTAACGGTCGCGTCTTTTTTCCACAAGTCTTCTGCACACTTTCTTCCATTGGGACTGCCACCGCCTTTTCAACCAAAATCCAACGCTTCCATTGCAGTCTAGACGCGACACGGCGCCCCCTCTACCAAAACGATAAGAAAGATTGCGCAGAGCAACCTTCGCACATTTCTCTTCCCGCCTTTTTGTTTTGTTTTTTGACTCAATACAATGGATCCATCCAAGGCCTCCATCTTCAAGACTTATGAGAAGCCACGGGGTCAAGGGGGCTCTGGCTCCTTTGCGACGTATATGATCATTGCCCGTAAGTTGAAAAACATGCGACATTCAAGAAACCCATTTCTAACTTCTCCCAGCGGTTTGTTTCTTCCTCGGCATGCTCTTCTCGTCCTTCCCATACGACTACCCTCTCCTCTGGACCTCCGATGAGACGCCAGCTGCCTACTACGATCAGTTAGAGACTCATCTCAAATTCATCCACGCGTCCCCTCCTATCATCCCCCGCATCCTCCACATCGCGATTTCCATCGGCTTCATCGGATTCTTCACCAAGCTCTTCAAGCCTTCCGAGGCTAACCTCCTCTTCGATGGCGCATCTTTGGTTCTATATGTGATTGGTGTTGTGGTTTACATTACCAACATTGTCAAGGGTCTTCGAATCGTCACTCTCGGATACTATGGGGTTCCAGAGGGAAGCACTGAAATTGCTATTGGGAGAGAGGATAGCTTGAGAGTCATGGCTGCCAGTAATACAATTTTGGCACTCGTCTTGGTTGGTGTGCTTGTCCTGCAAGCCGGACAATGGTACGCAGAGAGAAAGGAGCAGGATGAGGTGGAGAAGTTTGAGAAGGAGGAAGCTGAGAAGACTCCTAAGAGCGCAAAGGGAAATTCGCATGTGACGAGATCGGCATCAAAGAAGAAGAATTGAGTAATTATCGGGGCAAATTTCTGGGGGAAGAAATGGTTCATAGTGTACTTGACCTATGGGCTTTGGGGGGAGGCATAAATCTTTTTTGGGATCTTATGATAAAGTATTGTAATTTTGCATAATTAGGGTGTGTAACATAATGTCATCTTCTCCTCCCAGTAAGGAACTTCGAACGCCAGTCATCAGCTGCCTGTGATACCACTCCCTCATAGGAGATGTTTTGCTGTTTATATCAACTGTTTCCCGTCATATTTTCACATACGCAAATCTCTCCATGGATTAGGCCATTTTTGAGAGCAAAGAGGGTCTTGTCAATCCAAGGCCGTTGGTTTCGTCTCTCATGCGCATTCCCTTGTTCAAATCTGCGCTTGAACTCTTTTCCTGAGATTGTACCGCCGATTAGATAAACAATAGAGTTGCACATGGAGCGAATCAGATGTTGTCTCGTATACAACGGCTCGCCAAACTAGTCTAGTGTTGGAACTGGTAAGTGTTCTTGACGACCTCACTCAGATAGGCATCGTCAATTGAGCCTCAGTTATAGGTGTCACAAATGTCGTTATTTTGCGCCAAAACATCATATGGCATTCGTTGCTGGAAGGAGCTGAATTTCGAGCTGAATTTCGCAGCTGCTACAGCTACTTCAGCACTCATGAGGATGATTTACTGAATCAACTGATTCCTCCTTGTTGTATTGTGACAGTAGTTCAATTTTTTAAGATCGAATTCTATGAGCACCCTATTTTTTAATACTGTATGAAGATTGCCCGGGAGCATCTTGGAAATCAAGAACATAAGCTTCTCTTGCTTCTGGGAGTAGATGTTCTCAGACACTACATTCAATTGCGGTATTCTCCACATTTGAAGTAGAAGTAGGTGTTTCCATAGTAATGCCTGCCCTTACCCAGAAGCTAAACAATTACTAATAAATGTTAAACTTTATGATTGTAATATCCCCCGTAATTTATACTTCTGCTTAGTGATAGAAGGAAAGTGTGGGGATGAATTTAATTAAAGTAGAAAACTAATGCATTACCAGTAGATCCACAAGTCTCATCATTTTCCTCATTTTCACGCAGGACAATTGTTCCGAATGGATCAAAATTGAACGCCATGAAAACCAAAAGGGGCATCTTAAAAACCACAAATAATCTGAGTCAGCGTCGCATACAGAGTAGTTTCCCCTCTTCAATGCCTCACCCAAGACCTAATCCGCGGTACAATGCGTGCTACCACACCTCGTAGACTTTGGCGCCCCTGCCGAACGGGAAAGTTTGTTTCCGGGGGAAATTACTTTTCCAGGTTAAAAATCCACCCCCAAGATTTTGGAAAAGCGAACGCGTCCGTATTCACCATTCGTTAATGGCTGTTAACATTAAGAGTAAGCAGCGGTCCCGATTTTACTACTCAGGTCCATGTCCAGCTAGGTACAAGAAATTCCTTTTCTACATCGTCAACCTCAACTTCATCCTCGGAAAGTTGACGATTTCCTTCTCTTTTGGTCACTCCCACACCCCTGATCCCTCCAGCCATTATGAAAATCACCAATTTTCTCGCCCTTGCAGTATGTGCATTCTCAACGGCGAGTTCGAGTTTGATTCCTGCTCGTGAGGTTCTGAACTCTACCGTCGGCCAATCTGAGTCTTCTCCTAATCCAATTGGTACTCTATACCCGCAGTCTGTAACCGGTACTCTGAATGGTACTGTGTCTATGGTACCCATTCCCTACAGTCTCGCCAGAAGCATCATTCCTTCGGAATTCAACATTCTCACCAAGGCATACGAGTCACTACTTCCCGGATTCCCAAAGGATAGCTATCCAGTGAGTTGACTGAAAGGAGAGGGAGCTAGCTCTCTTTGCTTGGCTGTAGAAAAACGAAGCTGATTACGTGTCACAGCTTCTCATCAGAGCCCCTCTAGATCATGATCTCGGAATTAATGGAGTAAATTTGGTTCCGGACTTCCAGGTCAGTCTTGAAATCTCAATCGCAGACCATGAGTTAATTTATCATCAGAGTGTCCACGTCTCGTATCCATTTGTTGATGCTCTTGGCGATGGATACACCAGCTTTCAGTGGCAAAAGTATATCATTATAACGTCCACCAATCCAATTGCTATTGAGGGCACCGCAATGTACGAAACTATCCCTGTTCCAGCTACCTTCAAACCGGATTTAAATGCATATAAATTTGTTCATCCTCGCTCCGATGATATCATCATGGAGGCTTATGCTGTCAATGCCACTTCCCCAACACGTATTGCAAAGACTAGATTTACACCATTAAGACGAGAAGGCCGCTGGCCACTTAGCTTGTAAGCTCCGACCCCATTATCTTCCTTCAATGATACCGCATGAGATTGACCTGCCAAATTACAGCTACAAGAACGCAACCAACCAACCAGCTTTTACAAACCCATCTATCGGATGTGACAACCAAATCCTGTTCTACAACACCACTCTCTCAACCGGAGCCAACAAACCCGTTCACATCAAAGGAGACGTTGAAATAGCGTCTCCTTATTTCCCGGGAGGTGCCCATTTCAAGAACATCTATGGGATTAAAGTAGATGTTGCTTTTATTGAGAACAACTTGGTTCCTTGTGCGAGTATGCAAGGATATCATGGAACTGGACCTGGAGACTCTGGAACTGCTTGAAATGGGAATGGTTGATTGGAATTGATTTGGATTTCTCCTGCCGTTGAAGGTATGATTATAAAGACCCTAGAAACTTAATGATACTCTTAATTGGTAAATTCCGGTGCTATGTGAAACAGAATAATATATCGGAAACTATACTTTGCTCCATTCCGATGTTATCAATTTTGGAAACCATCAGAACTGATTAGGCAACTTGACTGGGTACGCCTTGAGGAGTTCTTAAGAAATAACTTCAACAGTCACTTGAAAACAACTTTTGCATTTCATGAGCTCCGTCAATCTCCACAGAATTCATTAACGTCCTCAGTCAAGAGCGAAGGACCGAGTCTCTTTCAAGTGCGTCCTGAATTTCATCTTTTCATGACACGTCTTCTTATCACGACCTTCCTGCCAATACAACAGTGGGGGTTCGCCAATAGTAGCACGCCCTCATTTTTACACCAAAAATCGCTCAAAAATACCCTTTTTACAACTCTTTTATATATCCTACGCTAGTTATTTTATAGTTATTTTTTGTAAGATGTCTTTAGAATTGAAATATTCTTTCTTAGTATTTTTTATTTATTTTTTTAGCTATTTCTTCAGTTGTTTTATTAAGTGTAGAGTAGGGGTTATCTTAAAAAAACACTAAATTTCGCCTATTTTTGGTGTAGTCCAGTGTTTTTCCGACTCCATCTACTTTTGACTAAAAATAACTCGTTAATTAGTAGCTCTATACTATTTTTATTGTTCAGGACTACTTGGGGATCCTCTAAATAGTCTAAATAATAAGTTTCAAAGGGTCTCTACATCTAAAGTTGTCTATCAAATTGGACTTATTCTAGAGGCTTTTAGGTGTAAAAATGGGGGCGTGCCACTATTTGCGAATCCGCCCTGTAGTATTTACATAATTGTTGAAATTTTGGAGGAGACCACATCATCACGGAGAGAGAAAATACGAAGACTAAACCATGAGAGCACACTTAGTAAATATTGGTGTTGTTATTTCCGTGTTTTGTGTCGATATTTCCTTTCCCTCAGCAAGTCGTTTCAGTGCGAGCATTTTCCCATCCATAAATAGAGTCCCCAGGCTCAAAGCGTCAGTTAAACTTCCAGCTCAAAGCTGCACCCTGCTTTCATCCAAAAGATCGCGGAAGTATCTAGCTCCATAGTTATCACTTAACAACTTTCCTTTTGCTGCGTTATGGAAGGCCTTCAACAAATCCAACGCAAAACCATCCAACTCATCCATCTCCTTCTGAAATCGAAAGGGGTCTGCAGAAAGCATTCCTTCGATATAATCTTTGACACAGGCCTAAGCGAAAAGAGTACGTAGAACATGACCTTTGGGGAGATTCTGTGCAGATCGAATATGCTCTGCCGATAGTTTTGTTCTATCGCATCTGAGGGCAGACTTCAATGAGTTGAGGTCGGATTCAAATGATCCTTGGAGGTCAAGCATGTCTGCCAGTAGAAAGAAGCCGACATATTGGTTGATTTCCAGGGGAGCGGGAACAGCGGCACTACCCAAGTACATCCATCGGATCACATGTTGGAATGAAGTGACGTCCGTGGCGACTAGCTCCAACTTTTGTTCCTTCGCCTCTTTAAAGTCGCCGTTGAATGCTCGGTCGAAGAAAGGCGAGAAGTCGCAGAGAAGTTGCTTTGGTAGCGTGAAAGCCTCACCTTTGACTGTGATGACAACATCGGAACTTTTACGAAAATTTGAGATTGCACTACTTTGGCGTTAGTGTTTAGTTCAGGCGAGAAGGTAGAGAGGCTCTGATTCAAGATACTCTGCAATGACTCTTGAATACTCTAGCCTTCTCTCTATTATAAATTTCGTCTTGTTTAAACTCTGGGGGATAACGAAAGACGTTACCGCATGGGGAATAAAAACCATAAAAACTTGAAACACTCACCTGACGAACTCCTTTCCAGACAAATTATTTAGGTGGGGATTTGAAGCTTTTGCCTTCTTGGCCGAAGTGGCAATTGGGCGAGACGGAGGTTCCGCTGCCTTGCGCTTTCGAGGGGTGCTCATAGTAGCAGTTTGAGTGAGGAGGATAGTGTATTAGTGAGAAATGTCCCCAGAAGGAGTAGATTTCTGAAATGGAAGTCGAGACTGCGAGGTTGTGCAAATGATGGAGATTATTCCCCGATTGATGACCATTGGAAGTTGAAGGCGGAAGAGGTTGGGCTGAATTGTGGAATGCTCTTTTGTAGGTTCAAATAAGCGAGAAAGTGATGATTGTATCAAAGGTGAGGATCCCCTCTGAAGGTGAACTCCTCCGAAGTCTTTGAGAATGCTGTGCTGCCTTATTATCCCTCGGCCTTACAATGGCTGGCAAAAGTTGAAATGTAAGGGATACCTTGAGATGGTGAACTTTGGTGGGTGGGTGTAGGGAAGATTTGGGAAGTACTCCCACTTGAAATTGAGATTCAACTCGAACTTGAACTCAGTTGAGAGCGTTCTCGTGAGGTTGAAGGTATACACTGATGGCATATATGGCTATAAATTGCCTCTTCGCTTTCCCACGACGGTTGCCTCCCTTTCACTACTCATGAAACCTCTTACATTGCGCATGGCCTTGGTATGCTGCACACGTAGATCTTGATAGAGCATAAGGTGTTGGGATACCTGAGTTCGGAATGTTTACTACTGTTACGCCTTTGTAATGATAAGTACGAATCTTCATCTTTCCTAACGCACCCTTTTGATTAAAAAGTTGGCATTGCCAGTGCATTCTTCTCAACGACGATTGAATTGTATCTAGCTAAGTTTACTTAGGAAGCTATGCTGAAGACATTGTCCACTCCTGCAAATTATTCAACCTCTTCCAAAACGTTTTTCGTTAATGTGATCGAGAATTTGACGGTGATCGTCAGTGGTATCTTCAGTTAGTCATTCAAGGCGGCGTGAGCCTGTATTGGCTGCCTAGATTTGCCAATACCGGTGTTCTAGATGGAATTGAGACTTCTTCAAGTAAATTTTTCTTGGGGGGTTCTAGCCATAGAGGAAATCTTTACCTTTTGCGTTGCATGTTGCATACAGTTGTTCGCTCTTTCGGTATGCGGAACTTTCTTTCTTTCACTTTTGCACTGCCATAATTCAGTCAGTGAATGTTTCTCTGGTATGCGTTATGTTTGCTGACGTGTGATAAATTGAACTCTATTCTATACCTGGAAAATACTGGAGAAAAGGAGAACTTGAAGTATTTCTTTTTGTATCACCGATCACATTTTCACTTATACCTCAACAACAAAAACCAGAATAATGACACTTATCTCAAAGTGCACTTTGATATTTAGCAGAGGTGTTCTAATGTACCGTAAAACCAGGTTCTCGTGAGTCTACCCTACTTGTACTCCACCCACCGACCGGTCAAAGGGCTGAAAACGGCAATCCCAGTATTATAACCATTGGAGCCTTTCGTTGTCTTGTATGTTTCGCCAACAGCCTCTAGAAGGTCCATCTTGTACTCGGCAGACTCGTCAATTTCCTTCTGGTACATAAAATCCCCGCCAACTCTCTTGCATTTTATGTACCTAATGACGCTAGCCGCAACGACAAGCCCACGCAAAAGATGACTTTTCGGGAGCTCATATGCTGCTCTAATATGCGCCGGCAGAAGGAAATCCGATCTTTCTTCAATGATAGCTCTTAGATGTTTAAAGATAGTATCAAATGGACCGCAAATATCCAGGGCATCTGCAAGCTTAAAGAAGCCGACAAGCTGTTCGACCAGAACAGTTTTCTGGGTATTGATCGGAAAAGTCAATTTGCCTTTGTAAATCCATTGAATGACGAGCTCGAAAATCTTCGTAGTAGCCTCAGGTAGGGTCATCGTTTGCTCAGTTGTTTCAAGAAAACCATTGTTGAAAGCCTTGTCGAAGAATGCTGACTTGGCACAGAGAAGACTTTTCGAGAGTGTGTAAGAATAATCCTCTACGATGACAGTGACCTGCGGGCATTCTCGATAGTACTGCATCATTCTGTTATACGTTAGCATGTATTAGGACACGTCACCCGTCGGGATACCTACTTGACAAAGTCGCGCACTGGGAGATCATCAGTCAGAGGCTTGTAATCGATCTTTGGGCGTTTGGCGAGGTGTTCATCTTCGGATTCATAGGGTAAGCCTGTTACAGGAACCTCCTTTGCAGACATGGTGCCTTTCGTTGGGATTGTGAAAATGGGCAACTCGAGATAGCGCGTGATTCGACTTGTTGAGTTTCATGCGAAGCCGAGCTGAGAACTAGCTGCAGTTTGAGAGTATGCCTCGTAACGTGTGAGTGAGTGTGCGCTGGGAGCTGACAGGTTATTGTGGACCCAGATTGATTGTTGGCGGAAGAGCCTCCGGTCGAGATGTTTGGACGGGAAGTCTGGGGGTCGAGTGGGTGGGCCTTCCTCCTACGACTACCAGCTCGTTTTAACCAGCCACTTTGGTTTTTCCTGGCGGTCCAGGTCAAGTATGATTCACAAGGCTTCCAAACATGGAAATTTTGTCGTCTTGTGTTTTTTTTGCATAAAGGAAAATTGACTCAACTCGGTGAAAGCTGTTTTCTTGATATTGAGGAGCGCCAAGAAGACAGAGCTAGCCAATTTCGAGAATCGGTTTCTTGGAATGAAGCCTGATGTTCGAGTTGCTCTTTCAGATCGAGTGCCTGAACGTAGGCTTTTGACTGGATCTTTATGCTAGCCAACAGCGATTTATTCCACAGGAACATGAAGAGCCAAGAGATTAAGATTGCGATTTTTGGACCAAGAGATTTCTCTTTTCCGTCTGCGCCGAGCCTCGGATAGCACTGCAATTCTCCGTATCTTGTTTCGTGCCCAAAGTTTGAAATTGACAAGCTAAGTTGCTCTCTCGAATTCAGTCTCCGTGTGAGCTGAAGACAACAAGCAAGGAAACAAACTAAAAGACAACACACAATATATTTAACAGCTTGGTCCCCCTTTTTAGTATGGGCAGCCATTGCGCATCAGAGGCTTTGGCTTGAATGGGTATTTGAGAACCACCTATTACTTAATTCTCAAAATCAACAGGGAAAGAGTGCCATCATGTTTCTCAACAAAACATCTCAGGCAGCTAGATGGTTGGTGATGGTTCCCGTGAGGTTCATGAAGGTTCGGCTGGCTTAATCAGCTGTCATCTCAGAGGGAGCATTTACTAGAAAGCTGAACTAATACGGGCAGTATATCCGGGAAAAACCTAGATACTAGGCGGGAATGGTGTTAAAAATGTCGAGAGGTTACAGGTCCATAGAATCTGTTTTTAGATCGCTTCATGGAGAAACTCCTCAATTAGGACAACCTTGACGCAAGCTACTTTCAATATCGGGGTTATTGATTTTTGAGTTCTTCTAACCTTCCTTTTTGGCCCTGCTTTTGCTACTCTTCTATTCATCGTTTTAATTCCCTCGGTTTCCATCATCTCACATCAGGGCTTCAGCACTTGATAAATGATACCTTTTAGGTGTCAAATGGTCCACCAAAAGCCAAGCAGAATTTATCACCATACCATAAATAGCCTCCCCCTGAGAGGGGTAGATGAAATCCCCATTGATATGAATTTACATAGGAAGGGCGATGAGGTTATCAGCTATGTTGCTTTGAGTTATTGTTGGGTTGAGAAATATGCGGATAACATGGAAGGAGGGTATGAAGCGGAGATTATGGTTCCATTCAATACTTCGATTTGAGATGGATACGAGAAGTTTGCGAGTGGCTGGATTCTAGAACCTGATAACGTCGATCCTTTTGCAGATGAACTTACAATGGACAAGTTATAAATCTCACCAGGAGAGGAGCGGAGAGGAGACTAGGGAAAAAGACACGCATTTTCAGTGATGTCTCACTTATTGGCTCGCATGACTGTTGGAGAAGTGTATCTCAAATGAGGTTTCAGGGGTCGGAATGAATAAGCTTTCCACGCTCGTACTGGTTAGTAAAGCAGACAAAAGATTTAAGATGATGCTAACTCATATAACAAAGTCATCACAGCAGGGAATGATTGTTACCCTTTTCCGATTGTGATCTTACCGAGGGAAAAGTTTCTGGTGTTCGGTTTTATTCTTTGTGATTTAATTACTGGCAAATAAGAGACTTCCAAGTCATTTCCCTGTCTACCTCGGTCCAAAGATTCGATTGTTCAGTAATTCTTCGACATATAACCTGGCCAAAAAACAAAAGTCCCAATCCTTCTTTGATCAGCCAGCAAAACTCCAACACCCATATATGATGACTCCTAAAAAATTGGATATCTTAACGAGGAAGAAATATTACAAAGTAAATGTACAAGAAAGCAACGCGTTTTGTATCCTCTTTACCGCGGCAGGATTCCACCCGGAACAATTCCTGGCTTCACATCCGATCTCGGAAACTCGTTGGCTGGATATGGTGGAACATAGTCGTAGTTTGCAACATTCCCGGGAAGCTCGTGTGGCCCATGAAAAGAGTTTCCTCTTTGTATTCTATTCATTGTGAGCCAAGATTCGAGAATAGTATAACAATTCTCGGCTTACCTCAGACCAATAGGAACTTCCGCTGAGGATAGATGCTGATATGCTCGTTGATATTCTTCGGGTGATGTAGGACTTCCAAATGGCATTTGATGTCTCGTTGGAGAAATGAATGCCCCGGGAGGACTATTGTGTCCGAGTGATGGACCAAGATTAATTGGGGGTGAGAACTCTCCTCGTTCGGGGTTTGTTCGAGGGTTTTCGTGCTTAGGTTGTTCATAATATCCTGTTGGTCCGGCTTGTGGTCCAATATTGGTTACGTGGCCAGTTGGTGATTTCTGGTAGGCTGAGGGAGATGCCATCGACATTGGTCCTGGCAAAAAAGAGGGGGAAGGTTGTGGTTTATGCTGCTGGAACATTTCCCCAAGGGTCCGCTGACGCCCGCATACGTATAACAATGCACCCGCGAGGACCAAAACCGCAACTGCACCAATTGCAATCCCCGCAATAGGCCCTGCCCCTAATCCATCATGATGTGCCGCTGCTACGACAGTTGAAGTGGAAGTGCTAGCAGAGCCAGTCTGAGTGGCAACTGGAATCTCGTTTATTCCGCTAGGTCTGACCTCTGGTGGGAAGCTCTCGCCAGGGCTGAATTCGTAACTCGAATTTGCAGCAAATTGTTTCTGAATCTCGAGTGTTTGAGTTGAGTTCTAGAATCGAAAAATGAGTGACTGCAATCTCAAACTCCGACGTGCAATTACTCACTGGGTTGATTACTCCCACCATTCCATCTACACAAGCTCCGGGCGCCGAGCAATAGAAGAATATTGGTTGCGTATCATTGACTCGTACTTGAAATAGTGGAGGCTTGTTAAATTAGCGACGGAAAAAGAGGACTAAGCTGAAATACTTACAGGCGAAGGGAGGACGTTCAGAGGGAAGAAGCGGGACCAAAAGCCTTGCTTTCCTGCCCCCGAAACTTCGTATGGTATGCATGGATTTTTGAATTCAGCTCTGGCTACCTTTTAAATTGTTAGCAACCAAGTAGTGAGTAAGACTCAAGGAAGGCGTACGCTGTGGTTCAAAGGGAAGAACCTGTATTCTACGACTGGGTTAGCATGTTACATTTCGGGATATTCATTTCAATATATTACCAATAACGTCCCCAACCTTGGCCGTGATTGACTCGGGTGTAAAGACGTGGCCGTGCTGCCGGATAGTTAGATGCTTCGTTTCCATTGAGATGTCACAACTACCACATACCTCCCCAACAGTTACGGTGTGAGTCGGATAAGGTGAACTTGAGGTCGCAGAGGCTTTTTGGGCATTGGAAGTTTGGGAGAGAGCTAGTAGTAGAGAGAAAGAAATCGTGAAAAGCATAATGAAAGTCGTAGAAGTTAAATATTACGAAGTATATGATCTTCTGATCGTGGTACTTCAATACCTAGGAAATTGAAGGCACATGACAAGAAAATGACTGCGAAAAAAGGAAAATCGAACAACAAGAATCAGTACGGTGAAGGCGAGAAGCACATTATGAACTTGGGATATTCATCAGGTCATGACCTAAAATACGACCTACAGCTCTCGGCGCAGAGAGGGTCAGCCCAGCTGGTTGGTCAAATTCTTGGCTAATAGTTATTTTGGAATTTCTTCAACTTTCAGCAAGAACCCGACCATACAGAACTCCTGCCCGACGCCACAGTGCGGGTTTATGTTGGTTGCGCTGACAATTTGCTAGGATCATTTATTAACAGGGTTGTCTGATTGGAGATACTTTTAGATCACAGCCATGTACCGCAGCTTACCACGATCATAATGCTGACCGTGTTACCTCGGCTATGGGACTTCACAACTTGACTGGTTTGCGACGACATACATTGATGAAATTTGGATGTATTTACGCTTGAAAGTTTGATGATGCAGCGTATTTTCGGAGTCCCCAACAATATGTGCGCGCGATGCACCATATGCGAAAAGCCATGCAGAAGAGGTGAGTCCCAAACGCCCGAGACACTTTAACCGTTGATCATTGTAACCGCACCTGGAGAGACCCAATTAGCATGAAGTGTTTTATAAGGCTCTTAATTGAAAGGTATGGTTTCAAAAGACTTTACATTATATGCAAGGCAAGGTCACTGCGTATTTTCTCGGCAGTGACATGATTGGAATGCGAAACGAGAGAAAGTACTGAGTGAAGGGGAGGTTTCGATTCACCTTGATTGTAGCTGCCACATAACTTCCCCAAAGTCAAGTTGAAGTAGAATAGATTTGGAATGTCCTACCGACAATCGGCGACGTATCGATATTGGACATTCTGTAATCCGTCGACGACTTTCAGTAAAGTGATTCAAGTTTCAGAAGATACTGGGATGACACTCACTTTTACGTTGTGATTCACCTCAGAAACCACCATTCAAGTTTTGGATGGAGTCTTTAAGCGTAATGGTACCCTCCAAACTGTCCATTCGGCAACCAGAGAGGAACAAGTTGTTGCGGGTAGTGGATAACTGGGTAGTGGTAGACAAATCCTGGGTAGGTAACGGCGTATGGGGCGTATGGAGCATATGGGATTGCTGGTAGTTGCCCCTCAGGAGGTCTTGGAACGATTATTTGTTTGGGGTGTGGTGGAAAGGAAGGGAATCCCCAAGGTCCGGCATAGTAGTAAGCCATCGGAACGTGTGCTTGGTGTTGTTGGTGTCCGTTGGGTGTTTGGGGTTGGAAGTGAGGTTGCTGGGGTTGGTGTAAAGGCTGAATGTGGAACTGGGGTGGTGGAGGAAAAGGTTGAGGTTGAGGTTGAAGTTGAGCTGTTCGGACTAGGCTTAATTGTGTAGGTGGAAAAGCAGCGTTTGGGAGGCGTAAATTGTTAATAGGAAGTGGGACGAGTACATTGTGAGATGAATATGGAGGTGGGGAACTCTCAACTTGATGATACAGAGGGAGCGAGTTAGGAGTATTAATGGTCACCTCCGACCTCGGCATTAGTTTTGAGATACCAAGTCTTCCTTCGTTCTTTCTCTTCCTACGTTCAGTAAACTCTACGATGTCAGCGTTCACATATATATTCGCACAGGTCGAAGGATGTTTGGAGTTTCTGACTTATGTAACACGAAAAATATATTTGGAAAGTCCTACGTTCTCATTTTTGGCCATTTATACGCAAGCCGACACGGATTGAGAATGGTTCAATATTATATAAAATGTTGCAACATGTGTCACTGATTCACCTGGACCCTACTCCCACATCTAATAAATTAGTGAACACGGGAGACCTAGCTTAATAACCTAAGTGTCAGCTTCCTGGGTCTACAACTTCCGATGTCCAATAATTGCCGAAAGCATACAAGGGCCAATATGTATTGAGTGCCACAACGGGGTTAGCCTCAGGCTGTCCCCCCACCTAATTTACTATGGTCAAAGCATTCCCGTACCAAAACTACAATCCCCAGGTTCCACGTAGCTGAGAGCTTTCGTTTTTCTTTGCTGGTTATTAAGTACCTGTTTTCTATATCGTATTACGTTGTTTTTGTGACCTTTCGTGAATGCTTTATTAAATAATTTAAAAGTAGGTGTTTTGGTGGGAAAGAGTGCTTCGCTTAGCCCGCGGCACTCGATACATATTGGCCCTTGTAATGAACTTTCAAGGTTAACACGAGCTGGGAGATATCCTATGGTTGTGTTGGACGTATTCTCGTTAACAAGATACTTGTCAAATTTGTGATTCAAAATCAGATGTTCAAGGTAACAAACTTGATTAACTGTGAAGGCGGGTGACTGTTTATCAAAAAATATGACTCCCCAGGAGAGGATAGCTCTTAAAGGAGGGACAAAGCTTGGCCCACTGACCAGTTCTTCCTGGTTACAGCAAACAGCTGAGAAATATATACCTTTAATAGAAAGGTTCGGCAAAAAAGAGGATTAAACTATAAGTTGATGGGGATTGAGCCCAACGCGGGGGTCGAACCCGCAGCCTTGTGATGCCTATACGCTGTAAGAGTCACACGCTCTACCGATTGAGCTAGCCGGGCTTTGTGTATCCTCTTTTTGATGTTGAAAAATGGCTTATTTGAGAATATTACCACTTTAGGCGAGTGTGGGTGAGAAACCAGGGCTATTTTACTGGTCCAAGCGTCTTGGCAAGCTAGAAAATTAAGTGGAACCGATGCACGCCCCTCCGTCAGAAAAATTATCGTCAAAATGGGCGAGAGGCGTTTTTCGTCCCTCAATCCTCTGAATGAACTTTAGCCACCTGCATATATTATTTCCCTCCTTATTGTGAATCTTCTAGATCTGGTTTTTGAAGCATTGGTTCGTAGCTGCTGCACTTAATATTTGGCATAAAAAACTAAAAGTTGGTGGGATTGATTTAAGCGAGAACGGCTGCTCGTAGTTACGCGTGTCACCGAGTTCATCACCACATCGGAAAAGTTTCCTAGGAGAAACTTCGAGGGAGCTGGGAAACTAGAAGCCAGGCAAATTCTAACTTACTTCGATTTGGGGCTTCAGAATTTGCCATGAAAGACAGGAGCTCTCTGCCTCAACTTTAACGAAATCAAAGGTGGTACCTCTAATAAGCACTGTACACTTGTTTCGTCTGGGAATGGCACATTCTTTTCTTAGCTTTTTCTAAAACACCCGAAATCCAACACCTGCCGTTATTCATGTTCATGACAAGGAGCCTTGAGATATCGTCTCTTTTAAAACTACACTGCACACAATCGGCAGTAGAAACTTCATGACTGTGCTTTCCAAGAACACTGACTATTCTTTTGGTCTCCTATGTGCCGCACGTATATCTAAAATTCCTCAGTAACTACTGTCCTGGTAAAAAACACTTTCAGCAGTCCTTCGTCATGAGTTGCTCCATCGTCTCGCTTAGTACCACAACGTGCCTTTGATCAACAGACCAAGTGAGGCACTGTACATAGGGAGGTAAATTGAATTACTCGTCTTCGCGAATTAAAGAGCATTGAGATCAAGTTTTGGAATGTATACCATACAGCGAGCCTGGAGCTAATGCGTGGCAATGCGTACAAGATGCCAGGCGTTGCGTATTTCCCGATTCCCGTTTCGAGCTTCGAATGGATCACCTTCGAGGTTCCCCGTATTCCAAAGAAAACATTTACTCTTATACAACTAAATAGAAAGAACTGATATATTCTATTGACCAATTATGGGACTGACTAATTTTGTCTACGCACATACCAAGTTCTACTAGAAATTAACAGAATAATAGTTACTTTAAAGTCTATATTACTAACCTGATTAACTAAGTTGCCTTACTTATAGAACTTAAAGATATTTAATTCAGGTCAAGTGTATATGTATCTAGTATTTCTTTTACTGTTAACTTTATTACCTTAGAAAATCTCAAACATTTAGTTTAAATAAGTGAATTTACTAGATAATTTAGTGAAATATTTAAACCTTTAAACCTTTACATGGCTCTACATGTCTTGATTAAACCGCACGTTTTGGTCCAGTGCAGACTCGACCAAACGCTGCAATAGCACAACAACAGAAAGTACTGAGTATCTAAGAAGTAGTACATATACTAAACAATCGGCAATAACTCGCTTGAGATTTAATTTGTATTTTTGCGATTTATTCTGAAAGTAGGAAGTCACTGTAGTTGTAGCGTGCACTGGGACCAAAATGTGCGGTTTAATTGCGCCACGTAGAGCATGGTTGACTGAATTACTCTAAAAACCACAAACAACTTATTTACGTTGTTAAGCTAACTAATCTCACTGCCCGATAGTCCTAAGTAGTAATCTGATTGGGCAGTATCTCTCAGAGCGCGAAATATTATACTCACCTCTTCTAAAATAACCAAGTCTCCTTCTCTCACTACACAATGCCATCTAAAACACTGTTTACTCAATGTTGTTAAAGAAGCAGACATGAGTTCACATTGCCAAATTGACCACCATTCTTCACCTTTACTCGATCCTCATTGCGTCCCAAGTTCTCAAGGTAAGACTATGAACTAGGCAATCATAGCCTATTAGCAATCAATGCAATATGTTTTCCTACTATTTTTAACCACTCAAGTATTAATTATTTCTTGGATGTAGAAGAACATAAAGCGACAGCACCTGAAAAAAAGACAACAAAACCTCTCTGCATAATAGCTCGGGGCGAAGAAGGACGAAAAAGCTTCTAATCAAAAACCACTAAAAATCCTACAGATAACCCCATTGAAAGCGATTCCTTTTTCTCAGCGAACGTTGTTCAACTAACCAGCAACTGCAGCTCTTTAAGGTCGGGGAGGGTAGCTCTACAGACAAGCATGCTGAATATCCATATTGATCGAAATTCAATAAATCAACATCGTTAAGTCAGGAGGAATGAATAAGAAACCGTCTACCTATCATCCCAGAATACTATCTAACTAAAACTAGAAGCCCTGAAAAACTTGATTTCGAAAGTTGAGTTGTTTGATATATAGAGTGTGTAAATTTTGGGAGACCTTTCTTCTGGATCAATGCGTATACCATTGAAGAGCGCCTCTCCCATTCAGTAACTACCTAACTTTCTCAAAACTACTCTTTCTTTCTCCTCGACCTCATCACTGATACAAATTTCTTCCTGGCCTTAAGACAAGAGTAAGAAATTAATCTCGACAGTGTTTAAAAAAACCGACAACAAACGCGGACTTTCCTCGATAGAGCTCTCCTTGTTCGTGAACCCACCTTTCGTAAGAATTGATGAGTGAAACCTTACCCTTAGCTTGTTGGAGAGTTTCTGTGGCTTAATTTAGATAAAGCTGAGATTTTTGCACATCTGCTTATACGATTTTCCAGTTAGGCAATACGTTGTTGTTTCCACTCCAGACCGTCAGAACAGCTCAGCACGAATTTGCTCTTGAGCGAACGTTCCGCAAAATTCGACAACACCAAAGAATCGACAGCAGACAGGAATCTCCCTTTGCGTTAAATAATAGAACAGAGATATCCAGAATCTTACTTTAAAGCTCTCGAGAGCCGACGACACCACCTAAAAATAAGAAGTTTAGTAGCGCAGGAATATAGCAACTTGAATAAACCCCAGAATAGTAGCGAGGTCACATGTATATTGGAGAATGGGGAAAATATATCTTTGAAGAATTAGTAATTTGAATAAATTGTGTGTGCGGAGTACAAATGGTTCTCTCACTCTCTCCAAAAATTAACCCGCGTCATTGCTAGATCCACGACAAAAAGGGGACATTTCAGGATACCAAAAATCCCAGGAAATTCACCAAACTATTCCAGCAATCAAAAGAAGAAGCCTGAGGTACATGTCACGAATCGGATAACAAGGCCAAGCGAGTTCAAAGAGATCACACTCTGTTTCAACCCAATTTACTCAAAGAATCAACTTTCAGCAGCCATTACCCACAATACAAACCCCCTTCACCCGATCCCCGATACGCTCGCCACGGAAACAAAGCTTCTTGTTAAGAACGAACTTAGGAATACAGCCTGAAGATTCGAAAGCAACATGTAGAGATCGACAGCAAAAAGACTACAACAAACGGAGGAAATACAAGGGTTGATATGTATTGAGTGCCACCCCGTGCACTATTCCTCACCAAACGCTGGCACCCAATGCTTATTAGACCTTGTACAGCCGCCTACATATCTATATCCAACCTTACGTTGCAATAATTGTTTTCGAAAGAAAATGCCCGTAGCTTAATCAGTTGCTCGTTCCACCTTCGTGGCAGCACCTCTTCTAAAAGCGTTCAAAGGGGGCAGACCACTTGCTATTGAATGCGGTATGATCCCATAGGTTCCTCCTCAGAACAACAGACTCTCCCTTGCTCACAATGTTTAAAACGCCAGTTGGGTTAGTTAAGCTATTAATTACCGGAACCCCCTCTATAACGTCGTTTCGTACTATTATTGTTAATTGCCTTGACGGTAGGGGACAGTAGTTTACATTCAACGTTTTTTTAGGATAGAGATTAGAGGGGTCTGGAGCTAGCTGAAAAACACTTGATTAGACCATAGGAAAGTACATCTTTTGTTTTGCCAAAATTCTAATTTATTTACTTCTTAGACGAAGGAAGGGTGGTCTGGTAAAGAGAGCTGTGGAGGCTGAGGGAGGTAGGTGCCGGGAGCCTTCAAATCGGTATCTTCACAGGGAGTGATACTATACCTCATAACGAACAAGCTCTTCACGAGATGCAGAACGATATTTTACGAAGTTTAATTTTGTATTTTTGCTTTTACTTTCTTCATCTAGTACCGATAGTAGCCCCATATGCTCTATCCTGCCCTAGGAGCGGAGATTTATATGTCTTCTAGCATACCTTTATAGCTCGCTCTTAATGCTCTTGGCCTTATATGCCTCAACCCAAGCCTTGACATCGTCTCTATCCCGTCCGAGCCAAGCAGCCTTCGCTCTGATAGCATCCGCACTCTGTGCAAGACTCTGGTCAAAGCCCTTGGTACTACGACCCTCGAAAAATTTCTGCACCCGATCTAGATCAGCTTGGCTGGTAAAGCTCGAGGTACAGATGGAAACAATAGATCCGAGCATCGATAGACCAGCTGGGAATTTCTTCGCCAACGCATCAAAGTTCTCGGTCATCCAGCCGTACAAAGCCTCGATACCCTCGGCGTGGGTTCGGAGGGCACTGATTGGAAGGTAAACATCCTGCTCCTTAACCTCTCCGCTGAATGGGAGGGCAATGGTGCGCTTTATGAGTTCCGGGTCCTTGGCGCGTCCAAGAGATCGGAGGGCAGTGTTGCGCTCGTCAGCGTTCTTGGACTCGCGGTATGTAGCAAGAATAACTTCGTACTATGAATTATCAGAACTGGTTCATGGTTTTGGACAGCGACAACTTACCTCTTTCTTTCCACCATACTTCAAGGCCATACCAAAAACGCTTCCTCTGATGTTTGGATGGATTGCAGACTTATCACCAGCCGCAAACTTTGCGAACATCTCCTTGGCAGCCTTCTTGACAGTTGCATCACCAGACATGCCAGCACTACCAAACAACATTGCCTTAAATTGTTGTTCAATGTGATCATCGGTTTCCTTGAAATCCCAGCCTGCAGCGTGTGCCTTTTCGCTCACAAGATCACGTTGGAATGACTCTAGACCATCTCGGACCTTTTGATCCTCAAATATCCAAGCACCTTGAACTGAACCAAGTCTGGAAACAATTTCGTTCCAGACAACAAATTCCTTCTCATTGGTGAACCCCTTGAGCAAGTTAAGAACGCCGGAAGTCTTTTGATATCCCGAAGCTGCGAGAGCTCCAGCATCTGCAAGCATACCGGCACGGTCCTCGACGGTTAGTAAACCATCTCTTGCTGCCTGACCAAGTTTCTCGAGTCGTTCTGGGGTGTACGAAGTTCTGTAAATACCACTGTGATCGGCATTGAGCTTGAAGAAGTCGGTGTCCTTGACCTTGAAGGTCTCCTCTCGGTTGGATAAGACAAGTTCCTCATCAATACCCTCCTTTGTACGGAGACCTAAGAAGACTGGGTAGAGTACCTTATCTTCTTCTGGCTTAACATCCGCAGTTCGGAGAAAACGATGTTGCTTTACATGGATAGTGTTATCACCAGCATTCTCGGTGACAGTTACAACAGGGTAGCCGACGTGCTTGGTCCAGATATCCATGGTCTTTTCCAAATCTTGTCCGCTGGCATCACTAAGAGCAGCCCACAAATCGCTGGTTTGAGTGTTACCATATGCGTGCTTCTTCAAGTATCGGCGAATACCCTCCATAAAGACATCTTCTCCGAGATGCTTTGAGATCATTCGAAGCACACAAGAACCCTTAGAGTAAGAAATAGCGTCGAAAATTTGGTTTACCTCATCAGCTCTCTTGACGGGAACTTCGATAGGATGACTGCTGCGAAGAGAATCAAGAGATAATGCACCTTGGAGAGTATCCGTGACATAGCTTTGCCACACCTTCCACTCCGGGTAGAAAATGTTGCAAGAATACCAAGACATCCAAGTAGCGAACCCTTCGTTGAGCCAAAGACCGTCCCAGAAATCCATAGTGACAAGGTTACCAAACCATTGGTGGGCAAGCTCGTGCTGAACAACTTCAGCAACGCGCTCCTTTGTAGAAGCTCCGCTGGTCTTTTCATCGAACAGGACATCCACAACACGGTAGGTAATGAGACCCCAGTTCTCCATAGCTCCGGCAGCGAAATCAGGAATAGCAACCATGTCCATCTTTGGGAGAGGGAAAGCGCTGTCGAAGGTTTTCTCGTAGAATTCAAGAGTTCGTGCAGCAAGGTCGAGGGAGAATCGGCCGTGTTCGATGTTCTGGTTTGGTGGTGCGTAAACTCGGACAGGAACTCGGAATTGCTTGGTCTCGATGTAGTTCAGTTCACCAACAATAAAGGCAACTAGGTAAGTGGACATTGGAGGAGACTTGTTAAACTTGACGATCTGCTTTGCGGTTCCGCTGATTTCTGACTGGATTTCGGATTCTGAGGCTATATCCATATTGCTCAAACAGGTGAGGTTCTTGTCGGCAATCAAGGTGATGGTAAATTCTGCTTTCAAAGCTGGCTCATCGAAACATGGGAAAGCTCTGCGAGCATCGGTGGCTTCCAATTGAGTAGTAGCAAGAATGGACTCGCTGCCATCGGCATTCTTGTAGGTGGAGCGGTAGAAACCAGCCATCTTATCGTTGAGCTGACCAGTGAACTTGATCTCGAGTTGTGCCTTGGAACCCTTGGTTAGACCCTTTTCAAAAGTGATCTTAGTGATTTGGTTTTCTTTGTCGTATGCCAGTGTAGGAGACGAGCTGCGAATATTAGCTCGATTCGAGATACAATAATATGTCTCCAAGTATGTCCTACCTGATGGTCTCCGTTCCCGAGATGATTTTTGTGCTGTGAATATCAATCTCCACGGTGTTGAGAGAGATGGAGGTTGAGTCTTCTGCCACATCCAAATCCACCACGACAGTTCCCTTGTAGGTCAATGTCTTGAAATCGGGTTCCATTGTAATATCATAATGCCTCGGGATAACATTGGCAGGGAGAATCTCTCTTCCCTTGGAGATGTCGGTCGAAGCACCTGCCACATCGCCTTCGCCGTGGAGTTTGCACATCTTGTTTCTTCTGTAAGAGCAGTGTCGAATGGAGGAAGTTAACGGAGAGGTCTTGAGGTTTGAGAAACGAGGTCGGCAGAAATCAAGCTGAGGACTATGTTCCCGAGGTTAGCAGATGCAATGTAACGAAGAGTGAGATGGTGGTAGTGTAGTGAATGTGCCTCGAGGGGACAAGCGCGGGATGGAAGATGGCTTACCCAGACCGCTGAGACGAAAGGCTGGTGGTGGGAAAGCGCGACAAAGAAGTAGAAGTAGTAAAAGCTCTCTTCTCTATCGACAAAGAAAGGAGGCAAGTCGCGGGGCGAATTAAGGTAGAAGAAAAGATGGTGGCATTGAACAGGGAGGAGGTGAGAAGGCGCATCGGAGAGAGAGGGAGGAGGGGAACATAGGCCACACGCCAGTAAAGGAACGACACTCGAGGAATAGGGAAGGTGGGGGGCGAGGGGGGAAAGAATGCAGGGCGTGACGTGAAGCGTCAATGAGAGGAGAGCGCAGCTTCACTTGAGCACTTTAGGTCCGTACTGGTAGAATCTCGCCCTGCAGTCAGTTCAAGGGCTTGGGCCCGCCAATGATCCGAGAGCGGTGAAGCGGCTACTTTTATAAATAAAAAAATTACTTCCAAATTTATCTTCTCTCCTCATACATAAAAATACAAAGCAACATCAGTTCTTCCAAACACCATCGCGCCCACGATGTGTCTGGCGTTCTCTGGATTTCCATGTTATATTGGGATCCGGGCGTTGCAAGACCAATAACCGCAGGTTTGAGGCGAGCGATAGGTTTCGACCATTGATTGCAAGTCATAGGAAGTCGGTACATGCTGTGATACTTGGGAATTTCCGATACTGGTACCTTTTGCAGCTTGCGTCTGGGGTTCCTCGAAATGGGTTGGCTGGTGGGATTGTGCATCTCAACTCGAAACACCTGTACGCAGCATGACTAGAGATGCTTATCGTTTCCTAATTATACCCATTCAAGGGCTGTTGTCGAATATTGAGCTCAGCATTGGGGCAGCCACAGCCGAAATGGCTGAGAGAACAATACCACTCGCATGGCATTGTTCTCGTACGGCTTCATTATTTGTAATCCTCCATGTTTGCGTCTTGTCAATCCTCGATAACGCCAAATTGGACCTTGAGCCATAGGCTACACCCTCGGCATCCAACATTGACCTCACCATCCTCTGCAGCTTCTTCTAGATCCGTCTCTGCAATGAGAAACCCGCGCTCATCACCGCATCTGCAGCTCCTGTACCAGAGGTTCTGATCATCGTCGACTTCCAAGTCATCCAAATCTACCATCTCAACTCCTGTGCGGAACGCATGCCCTTGCCCTCCCTTTCCACCGTCTGTATTGGCATTCTCGCGTTGTAACTTCAACTCTTTGTCGTACGTCGCCCGGGAGCGAGAATTCGAGAGTATTTGAAAGGCCTCGGAGATCTGGTCTATCGTGTGTAAGCTGACTCCTGTGCTCGAAGTCCCCTTGTTCTGGCTTTGTGATTTATCGGGGTGGTTTTGAAGCAAGGCCCTCCGATAGGCACTCTTCAGGGTCTGCGCCGGAATGTGCGATGCATTCCGAATGGCTTCGGGGAGACCAAGAATTTCGTAGTGGGTTGATATGTAAGTCATCGATCCATTTAGGAGGCGTTTCTGCTTGCGAAGATAGCTGGAAGTTTGCCCAAAGTCGTGAATGAGGAGGAGCGGGGGATATAAATCTTTCCTTGGTGCCTGAGGCAAGAAAAGAGAGCTACGGTATTTCACCGAGCTATATCCGGCGGGGCATCCTCACCTCCTTTTCCATTCCCGTCTCTCACCGTGAGGATCTCAACTTCAACTCTTCTTTCTCTACTTCAGAACGGAGTAATGGCACCGAGGACTACACTTTATTCATAATTACTCTCACTTTAAGCCCTTGCTTCTCAATTGCATGTCCATAAATCATTTCAATGTATCCGAGAGCTTGCTTCCCAGCTATCTCTACTTCCCGTCCCCCCAATGAACAGACACCTCCTTGTGGTAGTGATGGCCAAAACCTACCAGCTATATCAACAGCTAACACCTTACGAGACAGCTCTTATACTCGGTTTCAAGCCATCCCGGCTATTTCATGCCACAGTCCTCTGAAATACGAGGCTAAATGTTGACGCTGACGTCTTCTCACCATTCAGATTGTTTTTATGTGTCATGACTTCCTCATTTAAACATCGCCAAACACAGATCCCCTCACCCGTTACACCGTCACTTCACCACGCAAACCCTTGACTCATTGGACGTGATCAGCACGTAATTCTCGTCATCCTGCACTCTCCCCAGGAATTAGTCAAAATTACGATAATTCCTGGTACTGGAAGCCTGCATTTTCGTTCCCCGCTTGCTACAAGGATCCCAGAGGATGATTGAATAGCTGGAATATGGTAAATCCATCGATCCCGTACCTTCTTTGTACGACATGGCTCCGGAGATACAATTTCCAGTTGTCACTAGTTTCATGGTTGTTGGATTGGAGCTGTTTGCTTGTAGGTGAATATGAGGTAAGGTTTGGCTGCGTTTCTTTGTTCTTCGGTCTTGCCTTGTACTTTGATATTTTGGCCTCTCTTTCTTCTTTAGTGGCGACCAGTGCTCTGCTACACTCATTAGGTAGTCCCGAGGTCCTAGAAACTCTAACTCATCCTTCTTTGCGATGAATCGCCCATCCTTTCATTTCGATATCGACTACCATGTCAATCGCATTGTTCCTCGACCGAGACTTGATCTCCTTCCCAAGTCAATATCATGGTTTCTCGGGTATCGAGAAGAGCCACAACAGCAGGCTGGGAATGTCTTAGTTTGGTTTTGGGCATTTCTAGGTGCTTTTGTGGGAATTTTGGTTGTTGAGACGGTGTTCCAAGCTGATATGATTGCTGCTCATGGAACACCTGTTATCATTGCTTCTTTCGTAAGCTCCCCAATTCTTCTCTTGGTGTTTCATCATGCTAAGAAACTCCAAGGGAGCAGCAGCAATCCTCGAATATCAAGCCATCGATTCACCTCTAGCACAACCACGAAATGCTATACTCGGTCAAATATTTGCGGCAACAATTGGGGTGGGAATTACGAAGCTTTTCCAACTCAATTCGAATTTTGAGAATTTACGTTGGATTGCGGGGGCACTTGCTGTTGGGTTGACTTCTGCATTTATGGGGTTTACAAAGACTGTTCATCCACCTGCTGGTGCTACGGCTCGTAAGATATGTCCTTCATTTTCTCTTTTAGAATTCACACATCCAAAACCCATCCACTCTCCCAACACAAACTGAAAACACACACAAATTAACACGTTCCTAGTCATGGCAGCAACAAGCCCCGAAATAACTGCCCTTTCCTGTGCGTAAAATTATTTTCCATCCCATTCTGCTTTGTTTATCATCCCGAATTATGCCCGAAATTCCCAAGTCAACATATATCTCCCTCCCCACCCCAAACTCCGAAAATCAATTATCAATCGAACTCAATAACCTGACTCATTCTCAGGGTTTCTCATCCCCATAATCCTCCTTGGAAGTACCCTCTTAATAGCAGTAGCTTGCCTCTTAAACAATATCCAACGTCAATTCCCTATTTACTGGTGGACTCCCTTACCACTTACTCCGTCACTGCCGGATCTTGAAGGAGTAAAGGAATTAAGTGGGGGCATGGAAACGAGTGGACACTTCGAGAATCATCAAAAACCATGGATTTCAGTTACGAAAGAGGGGATTGCTGTTCCGGATTGGGTTCTTTTGACGGGAGATGAGAGGAGAGTTTTGGAGGGGCTGAGGGGACGTTTGGTGCTTGGTGATGTTGGGGGAAGTATGAGTTCTGGGTCAGGGTCAGGAAGGGAGCAGAAGGGGGAGGGTGTTTAGGTTGCATTATTTCGTGAGAGGGAAGTGAGGGGTGGAGGGGAGATGCGTAAAAGAGTAGATGGTATATGATACGTCCTCATCAATACCCTCCTCACCTTGTGATTTCTCTTCTTGCCATCGACAGAACGTATGTTCTTGTTTGGGCTATATTTACCCCCTAGGGCTGAAACCCAAAACTTGGTATTCTATCGAGCTCTCACGACTTCGCATTTCCCGAAACACGAAACCCCTCAAGGTTCCTCGTGTCTAGAAAGAAATTCCATAAAAAAAAATTGGTCTCTTCTAGAAAGTCTCACAAACTAAAGGAGTGAAAAAGAAAATCAAGCTGCCTTTATACAGAATCTTGTCCCACAATTATGCCTAAACAAGAAAAGCTGAAGAAATAGGTACCCCACAAGTTATCTTCTTTCCCGATACTCCCCCCCCTAAACTAAATGTAATCCCCACTCGTTGTGGATCTGGGGGAGGCAGTGTAAATTCTTGGTAATGCCAGGGCCGCAAGCTAATAGAACCTTCTTGAACACTCCATTGTTTACAACGTAGTCACTTCAACTCCTATATTTTGGTTCGGCGCTCTGACGTTACCAGGAGTTTACGCAGCCTCCACCTAGTAGGTCATTACATTTAGTTTAGGGGGGGGGGAGAGTAAATCATTTTAATTTATTTTCCTCCAGGCACAAAAAGGAAGTCGTGTATGGCAAAACAATCATAGCCTTCAGTTCATCATTTTGAAAGATTTCCACGGAGGACTGCGTTATCTTAGCAATTAATGAAGTTTTCGCGTCACTTGAGAATACGGCTGAGCTGTGAATAATCCGTTAACAAGACGTGAGCGATAATACTTTGATATGAAAGAGTGATTGAGATGTTTTCGTAAAAGGGGCACAACTGAGTCAATTGATATTTTATTTCGGAGAGGACTTGGAGGGATTTACGTTGTTCGAGATGTGGGTGAGTTAAGAATTACCCAATAAGAGCTTGCGAGTGAACTGAACGATAGCTCGCATGGGGATTCCTTTCAATTTCAATTTCATTATCTACTAAATGAAGCCATACCGAATGATGGTCGGGTGGCTCTGTACAGCTTTGGAGTTTATTAGTTTGTATGCATCTCGTCAAGAAGTCGCCGTCCCCCACCAAGCCGGCCTTGTTCCTTCGATCATATTGCTTAAATACCAGGAGATCACAGCAAGAAAAAGGTCTCAGATTTAGAGCAGCGAAGTATCTTCATTCAATCCATCCCCCACACCCCCACCCCTTCTATCCTATCCACTAATCTTCATCACCCATAGCAAAGTTCACCATTCTCCCATAAGAATAAAAATAGCCCATGCCAGCGTATTGTTGCGTAGTTGTACGCGCATGCAGTCTATTGTGCAAATAACACCTCCCATAACAAAAGAGACCATCCCATTCTATACTCTGTGCGAAAGGCAACAGATGGGCGAAACCAAACAAACAAATAATCTCTCTGCCCGTAACTTGATCTTTGTACATGTCACCTGCTGGCTTAATTCTTTCGCCGAGTCAAGCTTTTTTCTATACATTCATCCCCCCCCCCCCCAATTTCATGATTCATGCCCGGTTCATTTGATGCTCATCGGAAGTTTCCGTTCGCGAATGCATCAGCTGGTAGCTTATCCTATGGAGTTTTTAGTAAGGTATCTTTTGAGGTGACAGTAGTATGGACTTACTCTATTATTTTGGAAAGCTACAAATGCCCTTTCAATATCCCATCCCGTTTCCGTGAGGCAAAGAACGGCGTAGTTGAGTGTCATTCCAGTTCGCTCAACTAATTGCATCGCCATAACATCTTGTTGTGGATTTCCGGTAATGGAAACAGGTGCAACAAGTGGTACGGGTGCTGGTGCAGGCGCCAATTCAACAGGAATATTCCCAGCAGACGCCAATGGCGCAAAAGCTCGGAGAGTCATCATATCACTGACGACTCTGATTGCTGGCCCACCAGGTCCTCCAGGTCCCAAAACAAATGTTCGGGAGAAGCTTCGTAGGTGTTGTTCTTGTTTGTCGTTTTGTTCTTCAAATTCTCCGTGCACCGTGACTATCAATCCATCAACTCCACGAGGACTCTGGCCCGTGGGGTCTGCCAAACCTGGCAAGGGATTGCATTCGATGAGATATTTGTCGGCTTGAGTAGAGATATCTGGATGTCGTGTCACAGGTAATGCGGCCCAGACGGTATTAATTGCTTGGCTTCCTCGATGGAGGCGATTCATTTGTGCGTTGAGGTGGTTGAGTTTTACCAAGTTCCGAGAATATTCGCGGTAAGGCGTCCATGAAGGTATTGGTACAGGGTTTTTCACATCTCGTAGTCCTCGTGGTGCCTGCTGATTGATTGATATTGAGACCATGGAGTGTGCATCGTAGAAGTTTGTCAATAGCGCAGACCGATTGGTATCATAAAGTACGACGAATTGTCGTATGAAGTTTTCCCCAACCTGGGCAACGTCCCGGAAGTCGGGCGCAGCATTTCCAAGGGGGGAGTTTGCAGCTTTAACGGACGCTGCAACCTGTTCCGGAGTTCTGATTTGGACTCCATTGAGAACCTCGAGGCGAGGATATTTTTTCAAGACTTCGGCTTGCAGAGAAGTTAATTGGGGTTCAATGGGGTTCCCGGTGAGTATGAGAGTCGTGATGTTTCGTAATCTATTCCCCCAAGCATCCAGCGAGTCCAGTTGAGCGATTCGATTCCGGGAAAGGTCGAGATTTTGAATATCGGGAAAGGTTTGGGCAAGAGCAGCGACATCGGCAACACTAGTCAATTCGTTGTCGGCGAGAGTGACACTGACAATGGCTTCCTTTTTTTCGTGTCTGGTCTTGAATAATCCATCACATACAACCATGAGGGCAGGGAATACTTTAGAGGTCGTCGTGGTACCATCAAAAACACCCATTTGTATCAAGCCAGCATCCTTTGCGAGGGCAGATAAATCCAAAAGCTTGAGGTCTTGATTATATCTCGCCGCTAGGATACCACGAAACTGATCTTTGGTTTCTTGCGCCTTAGAGGAGACATTGTCCTTTTTCTTGTCGTCCATTACTTCATATGGTTCGATGGTGAGAGGAGCACCAGCGAATATGAAAGTGTCCAGCCTCTTTATTCTCTCGATATCCTCCGGGCTGGCGGTGATTATGATCAAGTCACCCTTTCGTAGTGACTAAATTGATGTTAGCAAGGTATAACAACCTTGAGAGCGAATGTGGATCATGGTGCACTAAAGGCAAATATGTCGAGGAAGCCTCGACCCGTGGAAGATTGGCAGGTGGACGGGTCTTTCCAAAGTCGACTGTACAAGAACCCCCATGACCCCACGACCGAATCTATAACATACCTTTTTTATCTTTACAACTCTGTTGGAATCGGTGTCCAGGCCGGTTGCTTTTCGCTCCAGAAATGCCAGCAAGCTTTCTACTCCACCGTCCGGATTGGCGGCAGCCTTACTCGAGCTTAAGCCTTTGATTGAAAGTCGAGTTCCATTGGTTGTAAGGCGGGATTGCAAAACGTTTGCTTGCGACTGCTTCGAACTCAAGCCTCTGATGATGGCCTGTTGTGCTTTGATCATGCCAGCAGTTCCCCCGCGGGAAGATGGTCCCCCGTGTGTACGTCCGGCTCCTTGCCCTCTGGTCGATCCGCTTCCTCCAAGCTGACTTCTAGCTGCTCTGCGCTTGTCTGCAGCGGCAGTTGGATCCATCACCAAATCTCCATCTTTGTCGACTCGAGTAGGACCGGCCTTGCGCTTCTGGATTCCACCTCGGCCACGAACATTTGGGGAGGCATTTCGAGGGCCCCTCGGCGCGGGCGACGCACGTTGGAGCATTGCTTCGAGTTGAGTGTATCGATTATTCGGAGCGGAGTTTGGTTCTTTGTGCGAGGCAGGATTTCCGTATTAAGTGTGGTGAAGGAGGGGTCGATGGGGCGATGAGGGAATATAAAGTCGAGTGGTGAACCAGAAGGAGCCCGAGAATCGGATGACGTTTACACCTGAAACGAGCGTCGAAAAGGACTTGGAAGAAGAGAATGGAAAATGAAGGTGTTGGTGTCGTGGTTTCTTTAGTGTTCAAAAGGGCGCAGAGGTGTTGTTTTTGATCAAAGAAGTTTGAGGAGAGAAGGCTGAAATACCTAGCCACACAGGCAGGGGTGACTTCGGGATTTTCAGAGTCATAAACTATGACCTAGTCATGTGATACTAGGTATTCTGACGCGATAATTCTGGCGGCGTGATTGGTCAAGCCTTCTAGTCAAGGCAACAAGTGTGTTTGCCTAGCAAAACTAAAGTAACTACCTACCCAAGGTACAGCAGAGCTTTCCTCAATCAATGACTCAATTCTCAGGTTCCAGTTGTCATGCTGATTTTTCATCGCCGCTTTTCGGTTTGAAAGGCAGGTACGATACCCTTCCAGTGATCAATAAAAGTACTTGTAACTGTAAATCGTACTGGATGACTTGGGCAGTCAGGAAAATAAATTACTCTAGATACTTGAGATAATTACCTAATTTAAAAAGATACTAACGTAGGTAGTGTATTTACTGCCGCTTTTACCTACCTATTATTGTCCATCGGAGAGGTAGGTACTCAGACTCGGCCCACCATAGTGGTGTACTACCCTCGTCCCCTGCCACGAGGCCACGAATTTACTGGCAAGCTGTCCTCACCAAAAGCCTTGTCGTGCCAGTATTCACACGCCTTCTCAACATCGCATCAGAAAACATTCCTGCCTTCTCGTTGCTTTTAAATTTATACCACCAATTGGGCTGGTCAATTCCACCTTTATGTATCTTTGAGATCTTCTGCTCAATTCTTGCCTGCGCGAGGCGTCGCTGTGTCGTTTTAACTAGGATTTATCACTAGCCAACACTTTTCGAGCAGTACTTTTTGCCAATTCCTTACACGATGGCACCGAAATCGAGGTTTACGCGGCTAGATGCCTTTACGAAGACGGTGGATGAGGCCAGGATACGAACTACCTCGGGAGGTATTGTCACGATAGCTTCGTTGCTCATCGTTTTCTGGCTGGCTTGGGGAGAATGGGCAGATTACAGGCGCATCGTCATCCACCCGGAATTGATTGTCGATAAGGGTCGAGGTTGGTTTCCCTGGGCAATGCGAAGAGGAGAAGAATGCGATGGCTAATTGTGCGGCGCCGATTAGGTGAAAAGATGGAAATCCATTTGAACATTACTTTCCCGCGGATACCATGCGAGCTTTTGACTCTGGATGTCATGGATGTTTCTGGGGAACAACAGGTTGGCGTCATGCACGGTGTGAGTAAGGTTAGACTGCAACCCCGAGAGGAGGGAGGACATGTTATAGACGTCAAGGCTTTGGACTTGTAAGTCGTTGGACGAGGCTATCGTGGCTTGGGGACAAGTCACTAATTTTGTCGCAGGCACTCCGAGGACGATAAAGCGACCCATCTTGATCCAGAATACTGTGGTGGATGTTATGGTGCAACCCCTCCAGCAAATGCCCAAAAATCCGGCTGCTGTAACACTTGCGACGAAGTTAGAGAGGCGTATGCCAGTGTCTCGTGGGCCTTTGGAAGAGGGGAGAACGTTGAGCAATGCGAGCGCGAACATTACGGAGAACGGTTGGATTCCCAAAGAAAGGAAGGATGCCGAATTGAGGGAGGTCTGCGAGTAAACAAGGTTATTGGCAACTTCCACATTGCTCCTGGACGCAGTTTCAGTAATGGAAACATGCACGTTCACGATCTCAACAACTATTATGACACTCCAGTTGAAGGTGGCCATCACTTCGCTCACGAAATCCACTCTCTACGATTTGGACCACAACTCCCAGAGGAATTGACCAACAAGAGAAGCACCAAGACCAATTTATGGACCAACCACCATATTAACCCATTGGACAACACTGAGCAAGTCACCACTGACCCAAATTACAATTTCATGTACTTTGTCAAGGTTGTGTCGACCTCGTATCTACCATTAGGATGGGATACTTCAAGTTCCTCATCGCCTAGTGACAATGTCGGACTTGGAGCTTATGGACACCAAAATGACGGAAGTGTCGAGAGTCATCAATACTCTGTCACCAGCCATCGCCGAAGTTTGATGGGTGGAGATGATTCTGCTGAAGGTCACAAGGAGAAGGTCCACGCTCGTGGTGGTATTCCAGGTGTATTCTTCTCATATGTAAGTTTTGCCACTTCTGTTACCCCTTTCAGCTCTAACATCATGCCTAGGATATCTCACCAATGAAAGTCATCAACCGAGAAGAGAGATCTAAGACCTTCACGGGATTCTTGACTGGACTTTGTGCAATCATTGGAGGCACCTTGACCGTGGCGGCTGCCGTTGACCGTGGATTGTACGAGGGCGGAACTCGATTGAGAAAGCTTCAATCTAAAACCATGTGAATAGAATAGGGACCGTGTTGTTTTCTTATATGGGCATGGGCAGGAGTTAAGAGGGATTTTGAATAGGGAGATTTAGTTAAACTTGTTACCTTGAGTACCTACTTGCCATTGGTTTCCTGGTTCTTGTGAGGGGTGAAATTTGATACAGTAAACCTGGTTGGGGAACAGGATTGGAAATGAGGGGCAACATCTGACAACCCACAGGTTCCTGGTTGTTGGGAGACGGCTTGTGGTGTGGGAAACGGTAGTTGGGAGCTGAGAGAGGGGCAATTTTCAGCTTTCCAGCTGACGACTCCGATTTGCTGGTGATTTGCCTTGTCCAATTTCTGGTCCAGTAATGGGCTTTCTCGCGTTTGTTAGTCAGGAAATCAGAGTACGTGAAAAGCTAAGCTCCCATTGAAGAAGACGCCTATCTCCAGGCTGGGTATCTGAAAGAAGGCTGCACTTCGGAGGCGAGGACCCCAGATTTCAGTGCCGTGCTGGATACGAGTACTCGTATGGTTACTCCGTGAGCTAAGCTAAGCTAGCTGCGGTTCCATATGCCGAGAGATGAGTTGTTATTGGTTCTGTACCTGAGAGCTTCGGTCATTGCTCCGGGTATGCAGAATTGAGAATTGGAATTGTGCTACGGAAGCATTGAGGAGAGGATTGGTCTTGTTGATTCTTCCCCACTTCGCTCGAGTAATGAGGTAGGTAAATGCGGGTATTGTGTTTGTCGTGTTGAGGAGAAAGTTATTGTTGTTACCTGCAGGATCGATGGATACCCGTACGGAGAGTAAACCCTTGCTAGTCCAGTTCAAGGCTAAGGCTGATCCATAAATAAAATTAACCTGAGGCGATGCGATGCCACTCCAAGATGTGGGAGACAGATGGGTGGAGAATCAGCGACGACGAAGAGTTTCATATGGCAAAGAATCGAGGTGTATGGAATACTCTTGTTGTTGACACTTTCCCAATACAAATTAGACATTCTAATTCGCATTGTTGACACATTCTTGTAGGTATTTGAGTGTCTGCAAGAAGTTAGCTTCTCCATCTTTTGGCCCTGGTAGACCCCTATTATGAGGAGTCGCTCGGTGCATACAAGAGATGTAGCCAATGGGTACAGGTGGTGATGAATCCACCGCGGCCAAGACAGGTCACGAAGGGTCTTACGAAATGAATTTATTTCGAGGCTTTAGCTAATTGCGCTACGAGTGTTGGCGAATTGCTCTTCCAAATTGTTTTCTTTTTTCGTCGTCTGTCGTCGTCTTCAAAGTCATCGTCCCAACTCTCGTCCGGTCCACGAACCTTTCAACACTCCTTCAATACGACACGAATAACCTTCTACCCCCTTGAATTTCTCCGGAATCTCGTCACTTTTACCCGCTGTCTGGCCGTCGGCGGTCTGCAGGGTCAAAACGCCATCATCGTTCATCGTTTCTGCATCAAGACGCGCAGGAAGAAACCTTCTCCACCCCCCGTCCCATACTTGAGTACTGTACGAGCCAGAAGAGAGAGAGTTTTGCATCTCCCCCCTTCTGATCGGATCCCCCCCCTTTGAACGCTCTCCTCCTCTTCCCCCTCGGTCCACCAGTCCAACAGTCCACCAGCCCACCAGTAACAAGGCCATCTGCAGTCCTTCACCAGATTCAGGCTCTCAGGCTTCCCTCAATGCCCTCCCTGCACTTGCATCTCGAACCTGGAAAGCTCCCGCTCCTCCTCCCCCTTCGTCTTTACTTTAGTCTTTAGACTTTGAAACAACACGCACCATTCTCTCCATCGACCTTCGCCGTACCCATCTACTTGTAGCAGCCAGCTGCCAACTCACGCTCCTTAAACCAGGTCTTGCTTGCCCTTCAATAACAACAACCAACCCATCTCATCCATCGTCGTATTGCGTGCGATACCCCGATAGTCGGCCGTCGCCACAACTTACCTACTACCTACGTGTAAAAATAACATACTTGTTCCTTTCACATTGCGCAGCATCTCCATTTTACAACCACGGTCAATCCAAGTTCCCTTCTTCAACCGAGAGCTTATTCACGACGATCCTTCGCCTCATCGCCCACTTGTGACCGCCCGACCGCAGCAACAACCTAGCCTGGCCCGCCCTTGCGCAGTCTAATCCATTATTCACACGACGACGACGACGACGTCGAAGACTTACACAAACACCTTTATTTTCGACTTCTTTTCTGTAGCCACAACGTTGAATTCCTGCATCAGCGACCCACGAGCACCCCCTGATTTTGCAAAACACCACTGCCATAATTGGCACTTCGCTTCACCACCACCCCCCGTTACCTGACGAATACAGCATATATATCCGACCAGGAATACACACGCACTGGTTACACCTTTCGCCCACGGCATCCCCCTACGATGGCCGGTAACCGACCGAATTTCATACGGCCGACCTTTATTGATCTGAGAAGTCAATCCCATGGCCCATTAGGTGGCATGCCATCGCCCAGGAGCCTTCCTTCACCCCGTTTACACATCGCTGGAGATGTGCCACCCGCCCTTTCACCCCTCGATGCATTCGCAGCACAGAGCCGAGCGCTGGCCAAACAATTGGAGGAGAGCATGAATGGAGGAAGACGGATGAGCAGATTGCCCCCTCTGGCAGTGGAGGACTTGAGCAATGGACGACCCAATTACTTTCGATCAGCATCAGCAGAGGCGAGTGCCAACGGAACTCCAACGGGTAACAACTCAACCTCGGAAACAAACAGCCCTGCCGTACAGACAGAAATCGAGGTTCCTATGGACAGGCCCGTTTCAGTTCACCCTCTCCTCAGTGGGCCTCTACCACCTGCAACCGATCTACCACCTCTTCCTCCAACCCCATCCGCCCGATTCGATTCAGAGGAGGAGGAACGCAGAGGTAGGAGACCGCCCATTACCCAAGCTCGCTCGGATTTTGGTGCCCGTAGAGAGAATTCACCACAAGCCTTCGATCGCGAACCAGATCATCTCAGGCCAGAAATTTCCTCAGCATTGAAGCCCCAGCCTAGTGCAGAGTCAATTAGGGCCCGCGCGCATGGAGCTCGAAGGCCAAATGACACGGCTCTAGGAATAAGCAACTATGATTCGAGGGCGTTGGCGCCCCCGCGGTCACCTTTTGGACAACGAAACGCAAGCCCTCGATCGATGTCCCAGAGTAGTTCAGATGAGGAGACGAGCCGTTCGAATAACTTAAGCCATCCTCGATATTTTTCACCTGAAAGACAGCTTCCTGGGAGTACACTATCTACTGCCCCAGTATCACCTTCTATGCACAATGCGAGATCGCCTTCTGTAAGCTCTGAAATGTCCATGGGAGGTGGATTACCACGGCCCGCTTTCAATTTTTCCAGGCCATTAAGTAGGGCGAGTACCAGTGGCGGCCTTCCAATTGAAATTCCCAGAGGGCCTTCACGACAAGAATCATCCGATAGCCAACCTTCTTTTGTCCTGGCAGACGATACAGCTCATACCCCAGTTAGCATGCATAGTGATGGATTTTCGGATACAACCAATGAAACCGGAGCTGCACCCTCCTATGTGTATTCACGTTTCTCTCTGCCAAGAGGCAAAATGCTCCAGAGGAATTCGTTAATTTTCCAAGATAATTTGACCCAGGCACAGTACTCGTGGGATCTTCCCCATACTGGTAGTAGCAATGTTCATCCACACCATGGAAATGCACCACCTTCCCCACCTCATGGACCTCCCTCTCAGTCCAGACCTTCATTCGATCCTGGCAGGCCCTCGTACGATCCCTCGCTTGAACCTGGTAGACCTTCCCTTGATCCTAGATCAGTATCGAATGAATATGGACGATCGTCTACTGAACAGTACACCCCATCTCTGGCCTCGTCAGCTACCATCAAAGCCAAATCCATCACTTCAACAATCGATTGTTCTCCTGAGGAGCACGTGTCCAGAGCTATAGAGTATCATGAAGCAGGCGCTTTGACCAAATCGACGTATCATCTCAGACTGGCAGCTCGTCAGAACCATCCAACTGGAATGCTTCTGTATGCATTGGCTTGCAGACATGGCTGGGGTTGCCGGCCGAACCAGAAAGAGGGCGTCGCTTGGCTACGAAAGGCTGCTGATTCTGCAAGTTTAGAAATTGCTGATGATGAGGATTTGATCAAGGGCGGTAAAACCGTGGATGTACTGGAACGAAAGACAAGAAAGGCCCAATTCGCTTTAAGCATTTATGAGCTGGGTGTCAGTCATATGAATGGTTGGGGTATTGAGCAGGATAAGGTCCTTGCTTTGAGGTGTTTTGAGATTGCTGGATGTGAGGTTTTCCGATTTCAATCACTGAATGAACACTAATATTGTTTTTAGCTTGGGGAGATGCTGATGCTCTTGCTGAATCGGGATTTTGCTATGCCCAAGGTGTGGGATGCAAGAAAGATCTTAAGAAGAGCGCTCGATTCTATCGACAGGCGGAAGCCAAGGGAATCAGCATGATTGGAAATAGTTGGTAAGTTTTGAAAGCTAACATTGAGAAATGACGGAAGCTAACAATTTGTAGGATTTATAAAGCGAAATACAACGAGGAAAATAACCCCATCGATCCACCAGCTGCAGAGCCTCGACTCTCTTCAGAAACGCAAAAAGAGAAGAAGACCCGGAATCTGTTTGGCAGAAAGAAATCGACCACATCTTGATCTCGCGAAAACTCGAAAGAAAGAAAAAAGCAAAACATATGCGCATTAATGTTAATTAACGAATTTTCCAGCACAAAATATCACAAGTTCGATAGGGCGTTCTGTTTTTCCGCGGTCAAATACCACCCCAATTGTTCGACGGCGTTTTAAGGGTGTGTTTTACCGTTTGGGGTATTTTACTATTTTGCTGGGAGGGCATTTCAGGGCCTTTTTTCAGGCATTTGTTTGATGGATTAGAGCGAGCCTTTTTCTCGCTTGCTTCTTTTTGATGTTTTATACCACCTTTTGGTTTTTTTTTTCATTTGTTCTTTGGGCCTTTTACTTCGACTTGCCGCTTTCATTTTGCCGGCTACCTTCGTCTTTCGTGGATTTTACGAGAAGGGGTTTCTCTGTTGTACATTTGAAAAAAGTCAAAGGAGCCACCTGCTCTACATATGCGATTATTTTTCTCTTTGTCTTGATGGGGTTAGGGAACGGGGGCTGGAATCTCTGTGGATAGTAGATGGGGAGTTCTCTCTAGTTTTAGTTAATACTAGAGATCTTCTTTTTGAAAGTCAAATGCTGGGTTTTTACGAGTGATTATCATTGTGTGATGTCGAGTTGGTGGGTGAGATAGGGGTAAGGTTGAGTACTGATGAATGGGTAGGTACGGTTAAAAGTGAAGTTGAGCCACCTTGAAGAGTATGTAGATATCTTGCCTTTTTCTGAACGCGTCTCTTAGGAAAGATGCGGCCTCACTAGGACAGAAATCCCGGCGGTAACTACTTGTACTTGTCTACATAACTCTCTTCGTTTGAACTTTCTAGACCATTGAGGTAATTAAAATAAGAATTTAGAGGTCTAAGTTGCAGGTGAGGTCGTAGAGAAAATTCAGTGCTGCTTTATAGTCCGCTTACAGCCTGTCATCAGAGACGGAGCAAATTCGGTATGTACCCTTGAAAGGTGCCTGCTGCTTTTAAAAAGTTTATTGAGTAAGTTCGCTTGGCGTCAGGTGTCTTCGAGGGTGAAAACGCGCTAATAACGCGTCCGGTCCACGGTCCCTGTCGCGGCTTCCCAAACCAAATTTCACTTTCAGCTTCTTTGACTCGATGTCATCATCTGTTTCTGTTGACTCCTCGATCCCACTTGCGCGCAGCGGATCTTGTACTACATAGCATAACCTTACTTGCCTACTCGCGTATCAATTCGTGGAGGGACTGTACTCTTCCAATTGGTGTTCCTGAGCCACCTGCACTGAACTGCAGGAAGAACGAGGGGCAGTCGGCATTTTGGAACCACACCTCACCAGCTGCCAGATACCAGCACTACCCAAATCGAACTCATCCATCATTCCTATCCCTTTGGGCAGATCTACTTTACTCACTCGAAAGATGGCTCTGCCACCACCACCTGGTAGTATCCATGCTTTGGCCAGAGCAAATATACCCCAAGTTGACCTTGATGGAGGCTCCTTCTTCGTCATGATCTTACCCCACGATAAGATTTTAGAGGAATGCTCGCCCACCGAGTACATGTGGTACAAATTCAAAGCTGTGAGTTTCGTCTCCATCGCGACGGCCCTGCAATCTGCAATCTGCAATTCGTGTCACACATTGCTGACTGGTAGTAGAAATATACCATCGCAAAACTCAAGGATGAATATGCAAAGAGAAACAACCAGAGAGTGAACCTGTTCTACAAAGATGTCCTTATGTCAGATCTTATAGATGTTAATACACTGAACTTCTTTGGTGATCGTATCGTGGCTCTCATTGCCCATCTCGACACTTCTTACAGCACACCTAACAACCGAATCCCGCTTGCGTCTATTAAGTCGCAGTCTCCGATGACCCCTAGAGCTGCGAGTCGTGGGGCTGTGAAGAGTGAGGATAAAAATGAAAACGCGTCTTCCATCGACGTGTCTACTCACCAGTTCCTGCACATTCAATGGCAAAGTCAGCTTCCCATCAGCAAGTCAAACCAGAACCCGGTATGTCTATCTTTGAGATTGACCCTATTATTCTGCTTCCCCTTGAGATGTTCACATTATCATAAGTCATTGTACATGAAAACTAATATCCAGACCCCCAATTAACTACCCCGCGACTCTTCAACCGGGAAGCCACACGCGAAACCTCTCAGACGTTCCTCATTACACACCACAGAACAGCGGAAATCAAGATGAGATGGATATCGACGAACCTCTCCCCGAACCAGCTCACGGCCAAATTGCCAACCATCTCCACGAGATTATCGAGACAGCAACCCCAGATGCCCTCGAGGCAGAGGTCAGGAGCAGCAAGAAGCTGATTGACGACTTGTTGAGACCTTTTGAAGAAAGCCCTCCCTCACAGGATTCGGCGCACTGAGTTACACAGTTGAATACTTTGAAGAACCACAACGTAAATACCCCGACTATCATTAGTGTTGTGGGGAATACCGGTGCCGGAAAATCAAGTGTGATTAATGCTATCCTGGATGAAGAGAGATTAGTTCCAACCAATTGTATGAGAGCTTGCACTGCAGTTGTCACGGAAATGTCATTTAACAATTCTGAGAATGAAAGAGAGAAGTACCGCGCAGAAATAGAGTTCATCAAGCCAGAAGATTGGAAGAAGGACCTTGAACTGTCTTTGGCTGAACTCAAACGACAGTGGAGGACTCTCGAGTGACTATACAACTCCTGATTCCGAAGCTGGAATTGCTTACGCCAAGATCAAAGCCGTGTATCCTCACAAGACTAGGGAAATGTTGGCTGCTTGTACCGTTGAAGAGCTGATGAATGAAAACGCTGTCAAGAAAGTTCTTGGTACGACTATTAAGGTCGCGAGACCTAAACCCGAGGATTTCTATCGAGAAGTCCAATCATACGTTGATAGTAAGGAGAAGTCTGGCGATAAGAAGAAGAAGAAGGCTCCCGGAGAAAAGAGCGAGCCGAAGAAGATGGAGTTTTGGCCCATGATCAAAGTTGTTAGGATTTATACCAAGGCGGATGCATTGTCGACAGGAGCAATCCTTGTTGATCTTCCCGGTGTTCACGATTCCAATGCCGCGAGAGCTGCTGTCGCCGCGGGATATTTGAAGAAGTGCACTGGACTTTGGGTTGTTGCGCCCATTGGTAGAGCAGTTGACGACAAAGCCGCAAAGAATATTCTTGGCGAGTCATTTAAGCGACAGCTCAAGTATGATGGAATCTACTCCCGGGTTACCTTGATCTGCTCCAAGACGGACGACATTTCCATTATGGAAGCCACCGACAGTTTGGGCCTAGAGGATCAGATGGCTGAAGATTGGGCGAAAATAGACGTTATTGAGAGTAAGAAAGACGCTTTGAACAAGACTGTTAAAGGTACGCAAGAATCCAAAGCTGTCTATCTCGAGGTCATGAACGATGCGGACGATCAGATCGAGATTTGGGAGGTATGAACCCCATATTATTGCGGATTCAAGAAAGCTAACATGAGGAACAGAAATTATTGGAAGAGCTCCAAGATGGCAAAACTGTATGCCCCATCGAAGAAGCGAAAGAGATCACCAGCGCCGGAGAAATCAAATAAGAAGGCTAAGAAATCTTCGTCCAAGTCACCACACGATGATAGTGATGATGATGGGTTCATTGTCGATGACGACGAAGAGGAAGACGACAAAGATAGTGGCGATGACGAGGCAGCTTCGAATGCAGGAAGTGACATCGGTTCCAACGCAGATAAAGGAGAGCCTTTAACTGAGATTGAAATTGAGGAGAAGATTACGGAACTCAAGAACGACAAGAAGAAGGCGCGCCGTGAACGCACAGAAATTGATCTAAAGATCAAGTCCCTCAAAGGAGAACTTTCTGCTTTGAAGAAAGAGTACGAAGATTTGGAGACCAAGATGAGCGCTGTATGCATTGCTGGCAGAAATGACTACTCAAAGACTGCGATTCAGTCTGATTTTGCGGCAGGAATCAAGGAACTTGACCAAGAGAACGCACAAGAGGAAGACGAAGAGACCTTTAATCCAGACGATGATGCGCGGGACTACGAAGAGGTTGCACGATCGCTCCCAGTCTTCTGTGTTAGCTCTCGAGCTTACCAAAAGCTGTCTGGTCGTATGCAACGCGATGCCAATGTTCCTGGATTCCGAACTGCTGAGGAGACAGAGGTGCCACAGCTCAAGGCCCACTGCAAGAAGCTCACTGAAGGAGGCCGTGCATCCAATTGTCGTCATTTCTTGACAGATCTCAGTCAATTGATCAATTCCCTGACCCTGTGGTCATCTAATGACGGCACTGGTCTCAACATTTCGAGTGCACAAATCGCAACCGAGTCACGCTTTTTGAAAAGCCGACTTCAAAATCTAGATAAGTATTTGGATAAAGCTGTAGGAGAGTGTCTGACTGAAATGAAACAGACTCTTGCCGAGAATATCTATGATAATTTCGATGCAGTCGTCCAGCAAGCTGTGACTGAGTCCACCACTACCTCCACTCGTTGGGGAGATCGTAACATGGGCGGATTTTATTGGGCTGCGTACAAGGCCTTATGTCGTAGGAACGGTGTTTTTACGAATGCCAAAGGAGCACATGACTTGAACGAGCAGCTCACGGAGCCGATTATTAAGGGACTAGGTAACAATTGGGAAAAGGCATTCGCGCGCAGACTCCCCAACGTTCTGGCAAGTTTTGCGAGAAAGAGCAAAACTCTATTGCTTCAATTTCATAAGGAGATTGAAATCGCAGTCAAAAGGCTGGGCTTGGAGTTGCGGGTCTCGCGATGTTGGGTCAACAACTTCGCAATTACGAGGCCACTTTTGCACAGCTTGGCCAAGCTATGGGTCAGTACATCACGAACTGAAATTCTTATTGAATTTGCTAACAAATATTCTAGTGGACCTTATTAGCACCCAACAGCGAGAAGCAAATCGCGAATTTACCCCGGCCGTGGCTGCGGCTCTCGTGAGCAGCTATGAATGGTGTGCTGCGGAAGTTGGACCAGGTAAGAAAAGACGACCTTAAACTGAGGATACACTCGCTAAGTTAGTACAGGTCAATACGTTCGCATGAAGCGCCACATGAACGACCACATTGAGAACAACAAATCCGACATGTTTCAAGACAGTGTCAACGGGGTCAAAGCCAGATTGACTGACATGTGTCGTTCTGTTGAGGAGGAAATGGCCAACAAGGCTGACGAGGTTTGGTCCGCAATGAACCGTGATTACACTCAAGTCATCTCCGGCACTCAACTTCCCGAGGGCGAGCATATGCCAAAATGGGAGCGCCTATTGAGGGCTGAACTTGCTAAGGTCATTCGAGAGCGGGGTGAAGCTATGAAAAAGGCAGAAGACAGAGCCAACGATCCTACTGCCAACTACCTCGCTGCTCTCCAAGGAGAAGGAGACGACGTTCCGGCAGAGAATGGCGAGGGTGCAAAGCATGGTGACGATGAGTAGTGCGTACAACTACTTGGCTGTGGATGTGAGAAAGCGAAATGTTGCTGTGATCTTTTTATGTCTGGTCCTTGACGATGGGCCTCGGGTGGTTAATGTGCTACACTACTTTTTGTGTCCTGATGGATTTCGCAATTTTGCTATTTACTTGGCTCTGTACACTACTACTTGGGACTCTCTGGTCGGTCTGGCGTTCGTTTTTACTGGCGCTTTATCTTGTCCTGATACCAGGGTGTGTTTGTTTTGCTATTTGGCTTGGGATTTGTTTATGGGATGGGATGGCTTTCTTTTCTCTCCTAAGGCGAGGCTACCTACTTGTACATGTACTAGAGTTTATTCAATGTGGGATGGGAGGTAAATGTCTTGATGGTTATACAGGGGTGTATCTCGAGGACTTATGGTATGACCGACTGACTGGCCGTACGGGGTGTAATGTAGTGTAAAAAGGTTATTGTCGCATTTTAGAGTGGTGTTTTGTGTTCTGTGGTGGCTGTATGCTAAATGGAATAGTGGTGTTGAGGGGTGCCCTGTCTTGACACTATTCCCCTCACATCCCTTGCACACTCACTCGCTCTCCCAGACCTAGATAAGAAATGAACTGGGTAAATTTGAGTTCTGTTACAACATCACGATTTTAGAAATAATTTACCTAAATAAGAAGATACCGGACTCTTTCCAAAAATTATACTCTCCCCAAATAGATATATCAACGAGCGTCGAAAGACTCTTTGCTTGCACACCGGATTGCTTTGCCTTTTATGAATTTCAGTGTGCCTATGTAGAGGGCCGACAATTGCCCTCGGCCTGCGTTGATATCACTCTACGATCAGGAAGAGGAGCTACAAATTCCTACACCGCCAGCCCAAATAAATTTTAGATACTAAATTTACCCCCACAAACCCATGCAGCTCGAGCGTACTGCTAAAGTAAGATTTATCATCCATGCGTCTGTATTCTAGACCTCCTACTTGCACTCAAAACTACTACTTTCAGTCACACTCCCACTCCCCTTGTATAATTGCTTCTTTGGATATGAACAGAGTGGCCTAGTAAATGTACTTCCACTTGCATCGGGAGTACTCCGTGCCTCCAAAGTTTTAGGTGCCAATCCTTCTTCTACCCATCTAACCAGTGCATCAAAAGTACCACCCGGAAATGCTCCAGATCCTCCGAAACAGTGTCCTACCCCCGGTGCAAGGAACAATCGATAGTAATCATCGGCTTCGGGGTCTATAGCAATCACATCATCATAGTACTTTGTGGATCCTTCAGACGAGATGACTTGATCGGCCTGTTCTCATCAGTAAAGCTGAGCAAATTCGAAGAAGAGGTGGAATAAACACACCAAACCATGAAAAGTAATCATCTTCCTACCACTATCTCTGAATTCGCTCAAGTCAGCATCATTCGCCTCCATAAATGAAGCATACTGCTGCACCGAAGAGTGAGCAAAGTGGTCAAAATCCTTTCTGGTCATATGGCTTAGATCGGCCTTTTGGTCCTTCAACACAAATAATCTTATCCAATCAGCTGTAGGAACCCAAGGATCTGAAACGCAGGAGCTACTGTTCGTCTTCGAAATTGATATATAGGATCTCAAACCAGCATCCTTATTCAAGCCAAACCAGAGAGAGGAGTGATCTGCTCGCTTCGCACCCTCCCATATTTCTTGCGCTACTTCAACTGCAGCGGTTGAAATTTTGACATCAGTTTCAGTGTCTGAACACTTTATCGTTTCGCCGATAAGGGTCTTCGGGTCGAAGTTGCATTTTGTTGAATCCGTGATAACGCCATCCACCACACCATCTAGTCCATCACATGCAGCTATCGCAGCTGCCGTAATGGCTTCATATTCGCAATTAAAAGCACAGTAATCGTTGAGTTTCATGAACAAGGTGGCCCAGTATCCAGCAACAAGAGTTGTACTCCAATGGATGACAGGAGCCGAAGCTGCAATACCATCGAATAGTGCTGGATAGCGTTGAGCTAACATGAGTCCTTGTCTACCACCCTGCGAACAACCATTCCAGTAAGAGTATTTTGGGGGGGTTCCGTAAAAGTCCTTGACAATGCTTTTACCAATAATGGCAGAAGAATATTGGGAGTTTGATCCAAGGTTGTTGAGGAGATACAAGTTAACATTTCCGGGGCTGAGGAGGGCCCAGTTTTTAGGATCGCCATCTACACCAGCGTCCGACGAAACAGCTGCGTAGCCTTCGTTGATAGCGCCAGCCATATCCGAAAAAGAACCCTCGTATAGACCAGCAGCAAATCCACCACCACCTATACTTTGCATTTTCCCATTCCACGCATATGAAGGGAGCCAAACTTGGACGTTGACGTGATCATTCTCTTCTGGGTGGGTGTATGATATTGTGACGTTGCAGAAGGAAGCATTCTTGACGTCTACTATTCCGTGGTTGGTGTAAAATCCTGTCTTGGAATAGTTGGATACAGGAGTTGCTTGTATTGAAAGGAAGGAGGCTCCGTCAAGAGAGGGATTGTGGAAAGTCGATACTGTGCATGGAGCGTAAATGGCTGGTGTGGAAAGGCTCATGATTGCTTGGGGTTCCGAACGATACAGAGAATTATAAGATGACATGTTGATCCTACTTATATTTATAAATGAACTCAAATAACAATATTAAGTGACCCAAAGTCAAAAATTGAAAGTCGAAATTGACATCGGCCGAAAGAGATCGGCCGAAAAATATTACAGCAACTTTCCGGTACTGATGAATAAAAGTAAACCCAACTGATGTGTGATCCTATGGAGAGGATGTCCCTCACTTTTCTTCCGATGCCTGCTGACATCATCTGACATTGTGTGGCGTCCTCGGTCGTAACCTCGTCAAATGAAATGAAAGAGCATAGTGATCGGGATAAACGAACGAAATTAGAGGGAGGGAGTAACATATGACCACAATTCCATTTCGCAGGTTCCCAAAGTGATTGAGACTGCTCACGAACGGAGGAACTTGTCTCCCATAGAACAGCTGTGCCTCATCAAAATTCAAGAGAAAATATAAAGCAGGCCAAGTTTCCATTTGACATATGGTGTAAATAAAATGTGAACACCGAGCCAATGATGTCCTTGGATTTCTGCCAGAGTCCTAGACATCATCCTACATACATTTGAAGAAAGATTATTTAACAAATCTTCTTGAGGAATCTCGAAGAAGTAGGTTTTCCCCATCCTCTTACATTTTTAGCGAATCCCTTGAATTAGTTTAATAAAATGGATTTCCCCTGTGGACATTTTTCTGTGCATAGAAAGGATGACAAAAAAGAGGAATTGCGGGTGATTTAAATCAATTACCCTCAGCATATATTTACACAATCGAATCTGGTTCACGTGTGCTCCAGATCCAGGAAGAGACCCCTCCTTCTATACGTCTTGGGGCAATCTCAATAGGGAGTTTTCCGCCTTGAGATCTCCCCGTGGTGAATGAATCAAGTACCGCAACTTGGACTTTTTCTAGTAAGAAATCTTGTGGTTGCTATTTGCATTACTGTCAAAGTCCCATAACCCGTCATGGTCCTATTTGAAGAGGAAGATGCAGGTACGGAGGAGTAAGCACTGAATAAAAAGACGTCGTCCAGTACGTCAATCTGAAATTGTATCATGCCCTGCACTACCGGAGCTTCGTCTTTTATTGAAGAAATGGGAGATGTCTCGTCACTGAAAGGAAGGCTCCAGATTGCACTACAAGGAATGGAGAGTTTGTTAACGCCTCACTTTCCAAGAACCTCTGTCAAGGACTCGACTCAGGTTTTTTTCAAGCAGCTACAGTGAGTGCTACACACCGCTCAAAATACGAGATTACCCCCGCGAGGAAGAACCTGCGAGCCCCATTGCCCATGGGCAACATAAGACTCCATTGAACCACTTGGCAAAAGCATCTGGTCAAGATGTTCGGTCTGTTCAGAGTTCAGACTTGAGAACAGATTCCAAGAGAGCGTTGAGATGAAGTCCACGACTGGGAACATCCAAAATAATAAGCTTCCGAATCGCATCGGACCAAATTGCTCCCGCAGTTAATTAGACGAAAGCTCGGCGGCTACCGAGATACAAGGACCTTCCTACGGCTCTGCCCCGGATATCTTCCACTAATAATCTTCCCATGTGGGGGGTTCGTACAGTACCCTGTGCATCCGGTTCCCTATCCCAGTACCTGGGTCTTACTGGGAAGTGTTCTCTTGGTCTTTCCCTTTTCCCACTTTTCTGGAAGCAGTGTTCGCCTCAACTAGCCTCAACATTCGCTGAACTTCCTCAAGGGGAGAATTTCAGAGTTTCAGACGGCGGTGGACGCTTGCACCCTTTCCTGCTTCTTCAGCCGTCATTTCGCTTGTCTTCCCTTTTCTGGCAGACCCGGGGCGGTGGGTCATTCAAGCCTACGGTATTGGTGATTGGTCAGTACCCTGTATTAAAACAATTGGCAGTTCCAGAATAGGACTTGCTAAGTCTCGCGCGCCCAACTTCCCACGTGGTAGTTGAGACGAGGTTTCACCATCATCCACCACACACCCCTGAGGCCTGGGCAACGTTGGAAGAAAAACCAAAACGGCCAAAACAACACCATCGACTTGGCAAATGTCGTGGAGCCATCTCATGATGAGATGACTGCGAAATCTATGGTAGCGAACGGGAGAACCTGCTCAAAAATCGATGAGCCAAGCGGTTCAAGAGGACTTGGCTTTATCTTGGCCTCATCTTGGCTCGTCACATCTTATGATCGAATATTCTATAAGAGCATGTCAATGTTCGTTCATCAAGTCTTTCTTTCTTCATTCCAATCACATTCATTCAATCCTCACAATACCTTCTCTCCCAACCAGCTGTGCTGTTTAATCCGATCTTTTCAATTCCAACCACACAGCAGCGCTGTTCAATAACTTAACTTTTTCAATCCACTCTTTTTTGATTCTATCTTTTTTCAAACAACCCCCACAATCATCAACATGCAATTCTCCGCTGCTCTCGTCATGGCATTCGCCACCTTCGCCATTGCTGCTCCAACCGGCCGTCTCAGTGCCAGAGCTCTTGGTACACAAACATACGACCAACTTTCCATCAGTGGAGGAGTCGCCGGTGATGCCGAGGCCGAGGCACTCGCAAAGCTGGATGTCGGAACCGATTTCGCTGCTGTTTCTGCAGAGGATATCGCATTCTTAGGTGATGTCAATGACATCGCCAACGGTGCCGAGAAGGAGGCCTTCAACCCAGCTATTGAGGCCGCAACTGGAGATGAGAAGACCGCTCTCACCGTAAGTAACACTCATTTGAACTTGAACTATCTTTTCTAATAACTCATTTCCAGAACGGCAAAATAAAGAACAAGGTCCTCAAGCTCATGGCAACCGTCTTGGAGTTGCAAGCAAAGGCAGCTCAAGGTGAGGATACCGCCGCCAAGCTTGCCGCTGAGCAAAAGAAGCTCGACAACAACATTGCCCTTGACAAGAAGGCTGCTGGAGGAGCCGCTACTGCTTTGCCTTTCACCGGTACCGCCGGTTCTGGAGCCGCTACTGGTGCCGCCACTGGTGCCGCAAAGGTTCGTGAAAACTTTCCTATTCGAGTTTCTCACCCCCGAGACATGCTCCAAACTCCTTGATATCTCACAATGAAGCCAACTAACTCCTCATTAGGGCGCTGCTAAGGCTGACGCAACTGCTGAGAAGGCCACTGACGCAAAGGCTGAGAAGGCTACTGACGCAAAGGCTGAGAAGGCCACTGACGCAAAGGCCGAGAAGGCAACCAAGGCTGCTAAGGCCAAGGCTGAGAAGGCATAAATGATTGAGGAGAAGAAGGATCGAGGAAGGAATGAGTGGAATAGCCATCCATTTCAAAACATGGCGAAATTTGTTATTCTTGGGGTTGATTATCTTGGGGGACAGGATTGTGTTGGATCTATTGGTCTCCGGGCTATTTTATCTATCTGCGAAGTCATAATGAGTAATGTGGACGGTAATAGGCCTCCTGCTCTTATATGTAAGCAATTAAAATATCCTTTAAAATATCTCTGAATCTTTATACGTGACTGTCTAAAAGAGGCCTGCAACCCTTCATAATACGGCAGTTGTACTCTTGAAATTTCGAGGGACCTGGTTAGGCACGCTGTATTAACTCCCTCCAAATTTTGCCAGATATCCTAGGTAATTTGAATCAATCACTCCAATTACCGCAGCCAATTGAAAATATTGTTTTCGATAGGTAGCACAATAGAGCAGAACGATTTACATTAATTCACGAGGGTGGAACAATGTGCAAGGTAGGCATATACAAACCTGCTATTTACTTCTCGTCCACAGCAAGCTGGGGAATTACAGGTAAGTGAACAGAAATCGAAAACAAAACTTGTGATCAAGCAATGGAATAGATGAAAACGGAAAGTTCAATTCGCAACGCCAAAGCTCATCGTGTTTCGGGACCGATCACCACCAGATCTGGCAATACCGGTTTGGAACCAATCCTGAGCTGGTAAGTATGTTTAATGAGGCGCTGAGACACGATGATCCAACCCCAGAAACCGACAAACATGCTCATGTCGCTACCAAGATCTGAGATTTATGCGTTTGAGTGAATAAAACGAAAGGCAAAACAGAAAGATTTTTTGTGAACAAGAAGACAGACCATGATGGTTGCCAAGTAAGGAGAGGAACGATGGTTTCGAAACACGGGCCATTATGCAGCTCACAAGCGCGCGCCATTTCAGGGGTAATCGATGCTTATTTAGAAGCTTGAGCTGCATAAGAGATGTTTGAAAAAAAGGGATTGTGCAGGGGCCTTTCACGTGAGTTCGGAGGACCTCGGGAGATGGTGGAGGTTTGCTGTCCTGATAATAGGTAGTATCGAGCATAATGGCCGCTTTCCTTGGAGTTTCACGCCTCAACTTTTCAGAAAGCGTCAATCAGTACTTGAGGTTGTCATTTCTTGGGGAGGCAGGGATCTCGATGGATTGTTATCCACTAGCTTTTCTATATATCTAATCTAATCCGCCTAAAGATCCAATATATCTGCTCTAATCCAACTAGCATATGATGAATCCTCTAGATTTGAACTATCCAGTGAATTCATCTCCTACTGGTTGAAGCTATTCAGACATCTGTAAGCGAGTTTGTTCGATGGCTCGCAGCTGAGGACTGAAACACTCAAAATAAGCATCTCAGGATCAGTAAGACTGAAGATATTATCTTCTAAACCACTTAAATTACCGTTAGTGGAAGAAACAATTGCAAGGAAATTACTGTAGTTATGGGATGATACTATTTATAAGGTACTAGAATACCTAAAGAGATATCCTAAATTAGCAAGTGATACAGTAAAACCCTGACAGCGGGCCCCTAAAGCTACCCCCATAGTTACTTAGCCAAAGAACCATACATTCCACTCTGAATGGATATATAAATTCAGTGGATTGGATATTATTGGATTAATCAAATTGGTTGACCCGTGCCTTTTGGATTGTATACTCGAGTGCATAACCAATGCATAACCAATGCATATCCATTTAATTGCAATCCACCGAGAGCGCTGTCAATTGGTATTAGATAGCTGGGACAGTGATTCATTTACTGCAGACCAGGAACGGTATAACATATATATAGATGTGATCAAAATCTCCCAGATGAGTGTAATATTGAGTTGATATCTCCCAAGCAGTATGCGGCTCAAGAATAATATTTAATTCTAAAGTGTAGTTAAGAAAGCTTACACCCATCCTCCCTTTCCAACAACCTCCTTAGTCCACTGCTCCAGTTCTTCCAATTCTTCTTGGTTCTTTGAAGCAGGGTTTGGGTTAGTCATCTGAGCCTTTTGATTGAAATATTTCCCACTCATCTCTGCTGTAAATTGATCACTAGCACCAGTATACACACTACTAATACAGCCTTCTTCAACCGGTCGTATGATACCAAGAAACATAAGCACAGAGTGAAGCCAGGCGAGATACCATGGTGCTCGATCACGATTCAAGTCGTTGAGTTGTGTGTCGATGAACCCTGCAGTAATTTTAGAATGATTCTTCGGTGGGTAGGCAGGAATGATGAATCCACGCAGCCACTTACCTGGATGTAGACTGGCTGTCCAAATTTCTCCTCTTCCTTGTTTTGCACTTTCACTTCTCGGCCCGTACTGCGAATGAAGATTGTTTGCGTGCATGACGTTGGCAAGTTTACTGAGACCATAACGCCCGAAATCTCCGAACTTCTCGATTTCTTTCTCATCGTAGAGAATTTTGGTGACTCCAAATGAAATTTTTTGGTGTCCCTCGCTAGATACAGCGATCACTCTCGCTGAACCAGGACCTTGCTTGAGAGAAGTTGCTAGTAAGGTTGGAATGAGGCTGTATGCGAGAACCCAATGTGCGATGTAGTTAACTTGCATTTGACTCTCGAAGCCATCTGGTGTTATCGAATATGGACATGCCATGATACCAGCGTTGAGTATCAAACCGTTAAGGGTCTCTTCTTGGGCGATGAAAGCTTTGGCTGCGGTGACCACTGTGGAGAGGGAATTATTGTCCATTATAAGGGGTAGGATATCTGCATCTTGGAAGGTCTTTTTGATGTCGGCGATTGCAGTTTCGGCTTTCGAGGCAGAGCGGGCTCCAAGATAAACCTTTGCTCCTTTTACTGCGAGACTTAGAACTGTGCTGTATCCAATTCCAGTATTTCCCCCAGTTACGATAAAAATCTTTCCCTTGAGAGGGGGTAATGAGGTTGGTGTGAACATTGGGGGATAAATAAGATTATAAGCGACGAAAAAATGAGGTGGAGAGGAACAGATAATAAGACGGATGGTAAAGAAACCAAGGACAACTGGGAGTTATATAGATTTCTACGCAGTCGATTTACGCTATTATAGCTGAGTCTTGCCACGCAGTCTGGTACGAATCCTAAAACCACCTATGATGGTTGTCCCCCTATCATCGGTGGACAAAAAGGCTAGAAGCTGTGTATAATTAAGCTAACCACACCTCATAAGATGTCCTCATTCGCCAAAATGACGAGTGCGGTGCGGAATTAGCACGAATGATTAAATTCACCTGAGCTAGGATCACGCACCTTTCCCAATGTAGTAATTTTCGTAATCCCCTAGCTCAGTTCCGACGACACTTTCAATTCCATTCCGAATCGTTTTCCAACCATCCAACACGACTTATTATTTCTTCCCAAAGCGGGCATTTTAATAATTTCATATACGCCCCGAACGAATTAGTAACATGAACCAATTCAAACTTGTATCAACACAAGAAGCCTGGAGGAAAGATGACGATTGGTCGGAGGTTCAAGAGAAAGAGGAGAGAAAGAAGAGGCAGAACCGATTGAATCAGCGAGCCTATCGAAGAAGAAATGGACCCAAAGAACCTGCATCTAGCCAAAAAAGACCCTTTCGAGTCGAACGATTTCGAATTACGGAGGTCTCTTCGCCTGTCGCTGATAATAAATCGTCGGCCAAGCCAACGACCGAAAGTGTTTCTTCGGCGGATCAATCGAAGCCCGCTGAAATTACAAGTACCTCAGAAGCTCTTGAGATTCGTCAACGTGTTGTGGATGGATACATTGATAACAGAGAAACGCATACCGATTCCCAATCTGGTATTCTCCCGGAACCTTTGCAGAACAATGCCGAAAACACAGAGGCGATCACGTACCGTCTACCTGAATTATCACAGAAGTTGTTCATACCTGCACAAGCCACAACTAAAGACCACAATTCTGAATACGCCCCCAAGATTTTATTTCCGTTTTCGTCCGATCATTTGCTTCATCTCATCCACTATAATGTTTACCGCGCTCTCATCGCCAACAAATGTATTCTAAGAACTGCAACGGTGCAGACGAAACAGGATTATAGCATCACGAAATCTTCTTTCCATGACCTCTGTGATGGTCTGACACTGATACACCCAAAGGGGACTTACCCCTTGCCACCATCACTCATGCCAACGCGGTCCCAAATGACAATTGCACATACCGCTTGGCTCAACATGTTTCCATATCCCCAATTAAGGGATAATTTGATTCGTCACGAACATGGCTTTAACCACTTGGAATTTTGTAATGACCTTTGGGGAGAATTCTATTTCTGGAACCTCTCGGGATTCCATTCTTCGCATACGGATTCTTTGCCCAACTCCACGGGGGCTCAGAACGACGATCAATTGGCAAATGCTGACGACCTTGCATCTGGGAAACGAGGGTTGATTGTGTGGGGCGAATCTTGGGACCTGAATGGCTGGGAAGTGACCGAAGGTTTTGTGAATAAATGGTCATGGGTTCTTGAGGGTTGTATAGATTTGTTTGTTTCAAGTAACTTTTGGAGAGCAAAAAGAGATCTTGCCCCATTGGAGTATCCTTTTCCGAGGATACTAGAAGAAATGAACTGATGGATTCGCTGGCTTGATTGTTTGTTGACTCATTTGGGTACCTGACCTTGTTAAGCGCGGGGTACAATCGACATGTCAAGGGGAGGTTCACCTGGTAGCCACGTGTATATATAGACCTCATATATTACTGTAAAAATCCTATCTTTTTGTTACCGAAAAAATTCATCAACCTTCAAGGATAATTTTCATACATGGTGGGCGTCATACTTCTTCTCTCTTTCCCCAGTGTCCCATTCAACCAACCAGGCAGAGAATTCCAACAGCTACTAGGTACCACAGAGCGTGCAAACGTTTCCCAAACCTAGAGTGCCGAAGTTGCAGAAACAAGGGTAACTAACTATCGGGTTAGAATTAACATTCTCACAGACTTGGTACTGTAATCGGGAAGAGAATGTAGTTATTTTCAGGGTAATTAAAGACTGGGTGGCGAATGAGGGTATGAGATTGTTCATGGGTGGTGACTTCCACCACGAAGAACTATCCTCTGAAGACTTCTAAAGAGGTATGGAGAAGTGGAAGTTACCATGGAAGCTTGAGAAAGTCCCTTTGACATTTTAACCACGGGAACTTCTCCGGGCTGGAGGCACATAAGTTCGATGACGAATACAGCCTACAAGGTAATTGTGTGAGTACAGGCGTTGAACCGAAAAGCTGCCTCTGTTTTCAACCACCGCCACAAGACGAGACCACTGCCATCCAAAAATCTACAACGCCAATTGCATTTACACATATCAAATATGGGCGCTTGGGGTGCGTAGCAAACTTGCCGTTGGAAGGAGGGTTGGCAAATATTGTTCTGAGGATTTGTGGTTTGTAGGAAAAAATGATTAAAAACTTTGACTTGGGCTGAATAAGATACACTGGAATTCAACTCATTTCATTCAAAAACCGCCAAAGAAATTTTCAATTAAATTGGTGTTGCTTTTGTCCTCATGTGCTTACATCTATTCCCCTTCACTCCAGATGCGTGAAAAATAAGTATTTGATAAATTATAATTAAACGTTCTACTTTTCGAGGTTGTCTTACAAGTTACCATTGTATCTTGTCTTCCGTGAGACATTTTAGTTGTACACAGTGTATTTACTAAAGCTCTTAAGTGACCGCACCCACAAGTATATACCTTGACTTTCTGGTAGAAACAGGCAAGTGCCACCGAGGGCCTCTGTGCACTCAACCTTTATGGAGAAGGCAAGCGCATTTCTCGATGCGTCAAACTTCATACAACTTCAACCTCGGGCGTAAGTGAACAATTCAAAGCTTCAAGAGATTCAACTTACTGATACTTCCTAGAGGAACAATGGAGAACCCACAATCCATCCTCCTTCTCTCATTGAGTTCCGATGAATCTCCCCTGACTGAAAAGAAATATAAACACCTCTTCACCCACCTTCGCGCAAATGCCGTGGTCCACCAAATCACCGAGCCAGAATTCGCAAAAAAATACCTCGAGAATGCGTCAATCATCTCAAACACCAGGGCTATCATCCTCACCGATTCGGGAATGACATTACAACCTCCTCAGGGTGCCCTCAATAAAAACCTTGTTAAGTACGTCAAGTCGGGAGGTACCCTTATCATGGCCTGTGAATGGAACTACACCTTTTCGGATGCGGATTTTAGGAATTATATGCTCAGCGTATGGAAGTTAGGTTGGAGACATGGTGGGGCTACCAGAGAAAGAGAAGATTTCGGCGTCGAAGATGATAATCCTCGAGGAGGCCAACGTTCACGTGCACTGAAACATTACAACATGAGGGCGGTTCTTCTGGAAGGCGTTGTCCGAGAGGACGTGTTGTACCGAGGGGAGAATGAAATGGATGTTGCTGTAGTATTCAAAAAGGTCGATGAGGGGTATTTGGGATATATCGGTGATGTATGTTGGACGGAAGGCTCGACGGAAGTGGTGCTTGCGATGTGTGGTTTTTGAGAATGTCTTCCAAGCTTGCTGGCTGCTACCATCGTTGGGGTCCTTTTCAGAAGCAAAGGCATCATTATCAAAATTGCCAATAGCCAATCCTGAAATTAAAACCATTGTAAGACTGGCCTCACCACCAATGATTTTTCGTGGTTGTACTCAGGCAAGAAGTTTTGAATATTGTATTTGAGTGATGGTTGTTTCGCGGTGGACAGAAAAAATGGCAGTAAATAGAGGTTCGCACCCGCCTTTCTAACTCGTTTTTCCAACTTAACTTAGTTGAAATAACTTAGTTGAATAATTCCAATAGATTGTTTCAACTATTTAGGTTAATCGTCCTAAATTATTTTATTTCTTTGCGATGAGAGAACGTTCCAGGTTAGCTTGCGTCCTCACTTCACGCCTCATATACAAGGCCGCCAGAAATTATATCGCGAACTGACGGGAACCGCCATGTAAAACCCTCTCAACCGCCCAATTCCTCACACCACCCCAAACATGGCAAAGAAAGGTACCTATCTCCTCAATTACCCTCCGTAGATCTCAGACTCAACTCCTTGAATGTCTGCCAATTCTATCTATGCCCCGCTACTCCAGCAACCCTCCAATTCTTTCTCTACCCAGCGCGAACTTCCCTAAAGGCCCCGTCCATCCCCCCTCGCAAAGCAAGCAGCAGCTAACAAAGCCTCCCTCTGCCAGTTAAATCCCGCACAATCTCAGTGCGCCTCATGTCCATGGCCCTGACCGGCTACTACAAAACCCTCATGCGACCGCGTGTCCACCGACCTCTCAGCATGCTGAAATACGACCCAGTTGGTACGTTTCCCGCCCCTTCTACCTCCATACCTGCCAATCTTCGTCTCTCCTATCCCTTGGAGCTCTGGGTCTGCGCTGGCTTTACATGGCATACAAAATATGAAGGACGAGTAAAGGTTTTGGAACCCAGGAAAGCAACAGAGCTTTCACTGGGAAGGGAAACAGCTGGCTTCATATATGACATACCGCTTGCCTTCATTTTTGGCATTGAGTTTAAAGAATTCGTGTGCTAATTTTCTCCTCACCACAGTTCGAAAGAAGGTCTTATTCCTTGAAGTAAAGCGCGGTGGGAAATAAACGTCACACCTCCACATCTCCTCGACTTCCTCACACGATTGTACATGGCATAATAAAGTGCTGGAAGTTTTATGGTGTACGAAGAAGAATTTGCCTTGTGCTGCGGCCAAAAGGTCACGCAAAAAGGATGGGGTTCGCGCATTGTGTATACTAGGAAGAAACATAGCATGGGAGGGCGTTCAGGTGTACAATCACAATCATACGCATTTTATGAGATATGTTGGATCGTTTCATTCATTAACTGGGGCGTCTTTATCTGACCCGAGCAAGTACATGTGTGAATACCTCTTTGTTGGTAACTAAGCGTATGTAACGTCATTTTGAAGCAAAATATTCCTTCTAAACCTCCTTTGTAAAGCAACATCCCGAAAAAGACCAGCCAGATAAAATGCAACAGTTCCTTCTCTTGACCTCCATCAATTCAGCAACATTCTAACAAAATTCAGCGAAATGCAATAGGCAACTTGTTCATAACTTCGATCATCGTCTGACAGGATTCCTAGCTTTGGGAGCAGCAGTAGGAAGAGGGGGAAGTGATACTCGGGGGGAGGCCGAGAATGTATGGTCCGGTGGAGCACCTGCTGAAGATCGGTTGAAGGTCCTTCTAGCTAGTTCCAATGGTGGAGGGGGCATCTTGGATCTGTTATTGCTCAAAGTTCGAGTCAACATAGCCTTTGGTGCCTTCGGGGATTCGAGCTCAGATTCGGCTTTCCGCTTCCCTAGACCCTTGAACGCACTATTACGGCGGGAGACTCCACCATTGTGAATTGGCGAGGTGCTTGGGACTTGGTGTCTGTTCGATGTAGATCCAGATGCCACACGGTTGTAGGGGTTCTTCTTCGTCGCAGCTTGGATTTTGATCGGCGAAGCAGTCATAGTGGACTGGCTTGATGGCCCTTTTATGCTGACATCTTGGGAACCCATATTCGTAGAGCTAGGTTTCAAAGCGCTCTTAAGCGCAGAAGCAGAAGTTTTGCGGTGGCTAGGTTGTCTTCTTGCTGGTGCTCTGTTTGCCACATTTTGAGCCCGTGACTTTTCATCTGGGTTTGAAAATTGCTGAGAAGGGGGAGTCGGCTGGTAACCAGATGGAGGCGGCTGGGCCATAGTTGATGAGTTTGTTTTAGCCTTCTTTGCTCTCGCCTGTTCATACACAGTACCGAGTTGGTCAATATCCCCATCAAACTCGCCAACGTCAGTAAGTGCGCTATTCGCACTCCAGTTTCCAGATTCTGTTGCAGCAAATAACTTCACAGGGGTACTATGCACAGGCTGAGAGGACAGTAGGCTGCAGGAAGCTTGAGAGTCCCCTCGTCCAGACCCGAGGCTTCTAGCATCAGATTCCTGGTAGCGAACTCCTGTAGGCTCTTGAGATCGTTGTTGAGAATCTGGTATAGATCTCAGTGTAAATTTCGAGTCTCGAGAGCTGGGTGTATTTCCAAGGGCACTGGTGGCAGGCTGTCCAGTGAGCCCTAATCGTCCAGATGGTCTGCGTTTTGCTGGTAAGGAGGGTTTGGTTCGAATGACATGAGTCAATTTTTCTTGGGAATCCTCAATGTCTTCTTCCAACTGGGTCTCGGGAATCTCTCTGGGACGAGTGAAATGCTTCTGAGAATTCTTTCGAAGCATGTTTCTCGGGGTATCCATCAATGGACGTCTCAAAACCACGTCATCTTCTCTCATCGCCGCGTTTGCTTGTAGCTCCGAGATCTGCTTCAAAAGTGCCTCTTTCTCTACAGCAACCTGGGCTGGTTTGACAGACTTTGCAAGTTCTGCTCTCAGGTCGGCAATTTGATTTTGAAGCACCTCCTTCTCGGCAGCAACCTGGGCTGGCTTAACACAATTCGCAAGTTCTGCTTTCAGGTCTGAGATCTGGTTCTGAAGCACCCCCTTTTCTGTGGCGACCTGGGTGAGCTTCACAGATTTTGTAAGCTCACTTTTGAGCCCAGAGACTTGATTCTCGAGCAGTGTATTCTTGGCAGCAAGCTCATTAATAAGTTTCTGAGTTTCGACTTTGTTGCTCTCGTGTGCCTTCCCGCACCGCTCTCCATCCTCCCGCAATTTCTTATTGTCTTCAAGTAGTGTGGTTCTTTTTGAGTTTAGCTGGTTAAGGTTGGACTCAACCTCTTTGAGTGTTTGCTTGAGGCTCTTAATCTTTCGATCAGATTGAAAGGTAAATTCCTTTCTGACCTTTTCGGCAACCTCGTTATCGTTTTTCTTTTCAGCTGTGAAGAAATCCCGAATGTCTTGTTTTTCCTTTTCGTGGCGACTACACTGGCTTTCAAATTCTCCAATTGATTCCTGGAGGTTCTGATTCTCTTCTTGCAACCGTGCGAGGTCCTGTAACTGTCCTCGGAGGCTCAAGTTTGTGCCCTTAAGCTCCTCGATTTTAGCAACCATTCGTGAGTCTTCTCTCAGCAAAGCCTGCTCGGCTTCCAGCTCTCGAGTCTTTGATTCTAACTGGCCGCGGTAGTCACTCACTTGACGCCGACTGACTTCAAGTTCTCCTGCAAGCTTTTCATTTTCCTGCTTTGTAGAACTTTCAGTAGTGGACAGAGTCTTGTTGTTTTGCTCGAGTTCGGAGATTTTAGCTTCGAGTTTGGTCTGTGTTTGGATATCAGCCGCGAAACCGCTGAGCGACTCCTTCAAGTCATCGTGGAGTTTGGTTATGGCTTGTTCCGTCGAAACTCTGCCGTCCTGTGAAGGTGATAGGGGCTGTGGGATCTGAGCGAAAAGATTCTCGATTGTCTTGACCAATGGGGACGAGGGTTGAATCTCATGTTTCTTGAGTTCATCGAGTATTTTTGTTGCTTCATCGAATCTAGAAGGGTTAGCCCCGAGAACTTGGCAATTGTTATCTGTGGGGTGAGCCTACTTGTCTTGAAGAGAAGTTCCCGAAGCAAGCAATTTGGCTAGTGCACCGTCTTCTTTGGATAGTTCCTGGGTAACCTTCTGAGGAAGATTTTCCAAGGTGCCAATGAACTGAGTAAGAGCCTCCTTTTCCGCATTCAATTGCTTCTGAAACTTTTCAGCTTTATTTCCCTCTTGTTGTGCCGTGAGTAGGTATTTGTCCATATCTTCCCTTTGACGATCGATGGTTTGCATTTGAATGGTGTTGGTCTCCTTGACTAGATAATTACGTCAATGATCGCTGACTTGCAATTCAGAGCGCAATACCTACCTGCTTTTAACTCCTCCTGGATGGCGTTTTTCTCACCCATAACTGTATATTCGTCAGTGCTGAGGTGGCTGAGGCAATTGTGATTTCATTCATACCTTTTGCCAATTTTCTTTTTGCTTCGGCAGCTGCCTTTTCAGCATCTGCTAGCGATCTCAATCTATCCTTCTCAGCCTTGATTTCTTCAAGGACTTTCGTGATATGTTCTGCGATGGCTTTATTCTTCTTGGTTGCTTCTTCTTTCTTCTCTGCGGCAGCTTCGTTCATGCGTGCAATTTCGCTATATTCAGTCAAGGTACCTGCTTTTATTTCCAGCGCTGTCTCCGTCAAAGCGTTCTGTTTATCAACGACCTTGTTCATGTGGTCTTCGTACGTAAATCTGAGCCGTTCCCATTTGCGAACTTTTTTTACCGTTTCGACTTTCTCAGCCTCCAAGTATTCGATTCTGTTCTTGGCTTCTTCCTCGGCTTTGCGTGTAGATTGCAATTCCTGGTGCATTGACTGGAGCTCCACCTTGCTGGATTGGAGGGCCTCCGCGGTTGACCGAATTCCTTTTGCGTGCTGCTTTAGCTTTTCTTCAACTGACTTGATCTCTGCCTGTTTGTCTTCCAGTTCAGTCTCCAAAGAAGATATCTTTTCTTCGTAGATTCTGGAAAGGTTTTCACGCCAAACCCAATCTTTCAGGGTGTTCGATTTTGAACGAGCCTTTTTGGGTTCTGGCGGTACCTCTCTGGCTACTTGTACTGCTGCCAAAGGAACTGGTACTGGCTTTGCTGGGGGAAAATGTTCTGGCTCAATTGACATGACATCGATTGCTTGCTCGACCACCAAAGGATTGGGGACATTCTTCTTTGGAGAGGCAGCAATTGCTTTCGTAGTCTGCGATTTAATACAGGGAGCACTGTTGACCGGATGTTTGGACGTAGACTTTGAAACCTTCGCGTTGTGCATAGGGCCGAGTACGTCAGGTGTGCCCTCTTGGGGAGTTGCAGGTGCAGGTCTCTTCATAGGGCGGGTAACTTGCGGGGATTGCTCTTGTGGAGTGGCACGCTTCATCCGGGCAGACGTGTTGGGTTGCGACAATTCCGATATCGCAGGGGATTCTGCCCCAGCTCGGTTTGGTTGTGCAAATGAAGACTCATAAGCTGGATGTACAGGAGTGATGGGACGTGTCTCGTTATTTCTTGGATGGTGAACCGCAGGGTTTTCCAGAGGTTCTGGATGATAGACTTGTGATATTTCGACAGAGCTGTGACGAAAGCTGGTTTGTGTAGCAGGATTGTTGGGCTTCAGTCTGGGATTGGAAGTCTGCTTGAAATGAGGCGTCTTCCCTTGAACTTCTGGGAACGGGCAAGCCATGGTCTGCGGCCGAAGTGATTTTGGAATACGGTAAGGGCCTTCTTGCACCAAGCTCTTTCTTGGAGCTGGAGGTTTGGATGCTGATTGAAGGACGCGTTTCCCTTTTACAGGTGTCTCTGGATTATCTGCTCCTCGTTGGGGGACTCCTTGAAAATCCACGCGCGGCTTTTGATCAGGCAATCCTCTACTGGAAGGTTTTGGCAGGCATTTTGACACCGATAACTGAGCTGTGGTTCCTCTATCGGTGATAGTTGTTGGTACAGCAGCTGTGATGTGCTCCAATGGCCGAGGATCAAGTACTGGCCGGGGAGATTTCATCGGTGAAGGGGAAGGACTACGCCTAGTGGAATCATCTGTTCGAATCGCCGAAGCTGGCTTCTGCTTGTGTGAAGGAACAGCAGCGTTATCAGAAACGTCAGATACAGGCTTTGCAGTTGGAGCTTGTGCACCAACAACATTTGTAATACTGCTTGTAGAAGTGTTTGAAGTCTGATCGGAGGCAGTTGATGCATTGCAGAGGACCTTGGGACGTTGAGGGCTTGGTGGAGTTTGGACACTATCAGACTTGATAGTTACTGTAGCCACCGACTTGGTATTTGATGATGCAGGTGCGATGTTGGTAGCAGTGGCGGGTGCTGCAGACTTATTTAGGGGAATGGCTGCAGGTGATACTGGTAAACTGCTTGCACTAGCGACCGCAGAAGATTTCTTCTGACCGGGGTTGTATGTGAATTGACCTGGGGTTGTTTTGGGTGGTTGTCCGAATTTGAAGCTACTTCCCATATCTTCGAGAGGGTCTGCGTGTCTCATTATAGGGAGGAACGGTTGATGATCCGGGACGGTAGAGGTCGATACATTCGCGGATATTTGGAATATGGTTTGTGTTGGGGCTTGTGTGTCTTTCTCGAGGCTTTCGTATTGCGTCTCCTCGACAATTGATGCTTGGGCATTGTTATGGCCACTGTCGAGGACATTCTCAATGGCCTCGAGGCCATCCGACATCACCGCGTCGTCGATGCCAAATGCATCAAATTGTGCTGACGACTGGTGGGGATAGTCCACGATCTGGGAGTCCTCGACGGACGCATCGAGCACCATCTTGAAGTTGACGTGCTCAATCCGTAGATGGATTGGATGGTGTTATGGAAAACTTGGAAGTGAGGAATGGAAAGAGTGAGGTGAGTGTGGGAACCTGGAAAACTTCCGCTTGCATTGCCCGATTGGGACGACCAAGGTGAGGAAGGAGCGCCCGTCAAGGTCCTTCAAAAAGCGGCAGTGAACATCTCTCGTAGTCCCAAACTCTTCACAGATTACCTACCCCAGATGCTTTTGAACAATTAAATTTGACTGTTCTAAGCCTCTAGGAAAATATCCTGAATTGTCCTCATTACCCAGAGTAACTATTTTGAAATTTCCAAAACAGCTGGGGCAACGAATGTAAGGTTTATTGTCCACCAAGGTGCTCCATCCTCAACCGCAGAGCACCGGGCAAGCACCATTCGGTGGGTGCTCAAGCCTGACTCTACCTCGGTAGATAGGTTTAATTTCCTACCTACCTAGGACTGAGTGCTTCAACCTTCGATTGGTTATTCCCTACCTACTACATTAGGGAACTCAGAAACAGAACTGCAGAAATCAAGAACACTGAAAGATTCTCCGCACGACATTCAAAGGCAAAGCAACATGTTCCTCGACTGACTAATGCCCAAGAAAACAATGAGGCTCTGACATAGAAGCTCTTGTGCCGATATTTAGACCAGGTCTGCTTGGAAAAACGTCTCTTAATTGTGCCCATCTATCCCGTTCGCACTGCAAACTGAAAAAAATTGACAAACGATGACCTCTCCTAATTTGAAAACTTGTGGTATATCTAAATGAGCTAACTCTGTACAAAGTAGCACGGCAATAGCTCATCGTAGAACTACCCTAGACGCGTCTTTCAGGAGAACCTCTGCCACCCGATTATGGTCAGTATCCAAGATCGTATCAACTCCAAGAATATCAGATCCTTCCAAAACGAAAAGCTTCTATCTCGGAAACGGAACTCTCGAGAACCGAACCTACCTAAACACCCATCACTTGAAGAATGGTAGGACAGCATTTCTCATAAATAAGATAGATACGACCAGATGCAACTTCAAGGGGAACCTCCTTTCCACAACCTCTCAATTTGCACCAAAGAAAAAGTTGGAAGAGACTCTATTAACACTGTGTCTATAAAAATAAACCACCAACACGGCAGGCTCAACATCCGAAACAAAATGGGTAAACACCCACCGGCAGAATGCAACTTTTAAAGTTATCTTGCATCCGCAGAATAGGCCCCTGTTAAGTGCAACCCCACCTTGAAGAAGACGCCACATACGAAATGTGATTCGTATCTTCCTTCTTGGAAGTATTTGGAAGTATAGCATACCAAACTTGGTACTTAAGAGGCATGGGAATTTACAAGGTCGTACTTACACCTGGATTGATATTTGAATTGTGTTAAGACCCAATGAGTATAGGAATATTGTGTACTGGAGGAACAATCTGACAACCTGAAGTAGTATCCTGGCCAGGAAAGAGAAACGGCTACTTGGGCAAGTATTCTTCCGAGTAATTGTACATCTACCGTCCTGAAAACGTGCGAAATATCTAGGACAAATTGCGATATTGTCCGAGAGGGTTCAGGAGAATTTAGAAGTCGATCTTCTGATTCTCCTAACTCTCCTCGAACAATTCTTGTAGGAATTCCAGATTGTTCCGCACACTCGAAGTTAGGTAGTTGTATACACAGAGCGGTGCCTGAATCTCTTACCTGCGACTACGTCGGAGATAGTATCGTTCTCCTGCTCGTAAATTTATCAATATTCTCCAGCCCCGATGGGAAATACTACTCTGGTCTTATTATTTTACGACCCCTCAGCCTCGAGAGAAGAATTTGGGGAAGCTCGTAAACCGCTCGTCGTATTCACAACGGCCATCAAATTCCCGTAAAGAACACCATTCACGATGGCGTCCTCTTGAGCCCAGATTTCTGTTATCATAACTTCAACCAATTCCTAGGTACAAATACCCACCAAAGCGGTTAGATACCTATATCATCAAAAGAATATACTTCCCCAAATCCAACCACCCCAAAAGTTTCTCATCACTAACGTCGGGCGTGAAACATCACCACCTATTTCGAGGTGGTGGAGGCATCAAAATTGCCCTCAGTAGTGTCGAAAAAATGTCGTGCCCCATTGCCAGTACTGCCTGTCACATCACATCCACCAGCAAATCTTTACCTCTTTCCCCTCTTCCCCCAAGGGGCCAAGTCACAAGGTACCAGAGGTGCCAAATACCGACCAACAGAACCTCTCTACCAAGCCTTGAAAAGCGCGTAGTACGACGTGCCAGAAAACGCAGATTGCATACCGGCAGTCCACCTCCCCGAGGGACCCCCACCATATGCAGCGCGCTTCAGCAGTCAGTCCTCCTGTTGGCCCAATATATGGATGCCCGATTACCTTAGCAAAGATTTGCTGCTGTAAATAGCAGTCCCTCCTTCCGACCAACCAATGCTGACGTTGAAATCGTGCTGTGGTGTTGAAAAGAGGAAAAGAGGGGTCGCAAAGAAACGGCCCTTGTAGCACCTTGCATTCGGCTAACGCTGCAAGCCTATGAAAATAGATTAACCCGCACAGTAAGCGCCCAACTCCAGCAACCACACAGGGGTCCGCATCTCACAGTAAGATGGCGATACCCAATCAGACATGCCTGACTCGGGAGTTCCATCTCCCGCTTCTATCTCCAGAATGTGTGATTCAGTTTCACGGTCAGCGATGGGCCTCTCCACGATATCTCGTTTCTTAGCTGCTTGGAGTGAAGCCCAATAATAGGCCTCCGTGTAGCCGCTCCCATCTCATAAGTAAAAGGTGATACCGCTGCATCAAGAAAATCGGAAGGTTCTTCAATCACACCCTCGAAACTCACTGCAGAAGAAGATACCACGCTCTTACCGTTCTTCCTCCCACACCTCAGGCCTGCTTCTCATCACTGTCACATTCACGAACTCGAGACGCCGTCATTTCATTGGTCCATTTGTGTACTGGGGAAAAGAAAGAGAATATACAATATGAAGTCCCTTCTTCTCCTCAGCTTCGTGCTGAACTTTCTCTTCCTGAAAGCCACTGCTCAAGACTTCGTCACGACCGCTCAGCCAACTGCAACTTCATCCGTTATTCTCACGCCCGAAATGTCTGCAAGCGCCGCTTCCTCGTTCTTTTCCTCCCTAGCTACCACCGCACCCCAACAACCTGGAGATGGTGAGTTTTGCCCAATCAAAACCAAGTATTGACCAGCGGGAAACTAACTGTCTGTTCAGGACCTACTGCCGGAGATGCTGGATCAAGCGCTGGTGCTGGAGATAGTGCTGCTGGAGCTGCTGGACATGATGGTGGATCGATTACTCTGTCGAGGGGAGCAATAATTGCGATCATTGTCGTTGCATCCGTCGTTTGCATTCTTGGTAGTAAGTTCGACCATTACAAGAGAACCATGTTGTATGAGCTGACCATATTTCCAGTTGCCATGTCTGTACTTTGGTACTTTGCAAAGAAGAGATCATGGGAGGTCCGCGCGAAGCTCAGAAAATCCGCACGAAAAGTCGCCATCGCGTTGACACCAAGACGAACCACTTTCCCCAAAGATGTACAAAACCGGCGAGGATCCACTAAAGGCCTGACCAAGATAGAAGAGGTCCCCAACACGCCAAGAACAAACGATGTTGAGAAAGGAGGAAAGATGGCATCGTTCGAGATGTCCGAACCACCTAAACAATCCAAGTGGGGAAGAAAACTTGGCCGGTAACTAAGCGGAAGAGAGGAGCCTGTAATGAAGTTGATGTGTCCCGTTTGAAATTTTCTGGTTTATTAAGCGTCGGCGTTTGTTTGGAATACCATTTTTCGAGTATATATTTAAGGGGCATGGTTATAGCTTGGACATAGGTTTTAGATTCGATGTCATTACAACTTTCTGAAAACGTTGTTACTGGCACTTCTTCTACCATCATCCCTTCGTCCCTTTCGTTCTGTGGGTTTTGGCTGCTCTTCTTTTTTTCGTCCGGCTGGTGCAAAGGTAATTGATCTTTCCCCAACGACGTCTCCCTGTCTCTTGTTGACACGGCCATTTCCTTGTGACCGACCACCCAAGGACGTGTCTTGCTTCTGATGTCCTGATTTCTTGTAAGACGAAGAAGATATGCGCATCTCTGGCTTGACCTTCTCCTTTGGTCTCGAGGCATTCCCATCGCTGTCGCTGCCCTCACTATCGTCTGAGTCACTGCTTGCAGCCGCCGCGCCAGCTTGGCCAGCCGGGCCAACCTTAGTACTTGGATTGAGCATTTGAAACTCTCTACTGCGTTCATCGACAGCAAATTCTTCATCCTCAAACAATTTCCCAAAACGGTCATCACCAAGAACACCCTTATCTTGATCAACGACTTGTCTTCTCTCTTGCCTCTTGAGCATCTTGTCGACCAGATTCTGATTGACTTTGACTTTCTTGCCGCCTCTGATTCTGCTGGCACGCTCCTTTTCAACCTTCTCCTTGACTCTTTTCGTTCGCTCGTCGTCCCAGATGTAGGGGTTGGCAATGAGACGTGCCTCCTCGTACAGTTTCGAAGCAACAAAGTAACCGTGCATGTATGGTCGCAATAAATTGGTTGTGCCAACGAGATGGCCGAGATTGAGCGATTTGAGTTCGGGTAATGTCAAGAACTTGTAGTTGTCGTAAGTTTCCGCTGGCGCTTCTTCTGCCATCTCTTCCACCATGTTGTCCAAGAAAGAGCACCATTTTGGTGCGGGCCCAAGTTGAGGGATGAAGAAGGCGTGCTGTTGTTTGCCTTCGTTGGCGGTCAAAATCATGCCACTTTGTTTGCACCACGCTACTGAATTGATATCCACAGCTGGCTCAACTGATGTCCACGCCTTCCCATCTGCCTCGTCCCATATCTTGATGATTCGCTTATCTGCCGAAAGAATCTTCTTCTCTTGCGATGATGTTGTCATATGCATGAGCGTCTTAATGGCATACCCATATCCTTGGTCTTTTCGTAGGATCGGAACAGGGCGGCGAAGATCAAATAATTGAACGACACCTTCCGAAGATCCAGTTGCAAGGGACAAGCCAGACCTATCGAAGTCCAAAGCAGTGATTTCTCCTTCCTGTCCGGCTAATATTCCGACTCTTGCTTTTGACCTTGGATCCCAGAATTCCACTGTCCCGATTGATGTACCGAATGCTAGCAAGTTGTGACTATCTTCTGCGATTGCTGCACAATTGACACTTCCCGTATTGATTCCACCTTGTAATGCGCCTCCTCCAGATGAGGTCATATCGTCACCGCCAACATCGACTTGGTATGGCTTCATGTATCGTCCAACCTCGAGATTCAACCTGTACACCTCGCCGCTACCATCTGCATTAACACCGACAGAAGGAATCAGAGCCTCCGCTGATTGCCTATCGTAAACGAGATCTCTTCCGTATCTCGGAAGTCGGGTTTCATAATGACAGCCTCCTGGAGTATGAAATTCGAGTTTTCGGTCGGTTTGCAAATGTAGTGATTTGGAGTAGTCGGAGGAGAGAAAAATGAAAGAGTGGTTTAGGGTGGTAGTATGTCGCGCAAACGAAAGAGATAAATGCGGTAGATAGTGCGTATGTATTTGCGGTTTGTATGTTCCCGTACTCATAACCCATTCCCCATCGTCACTAACTCGTATGCAAGCACTGGCTTCCTCGAACTCGAAATCTTGGAGTAACTCGACTCGATTGGCGTACTCGGGGTCGTTCTTGAGACTGCGCTTTCGTTTCCGCGCAAGCCACTCTGGTAAAGGTCGGGCAGTGGAAGCGCCAGATATGGTGTATACCGGCACATCGTTGGGATTTGTGAGCTTCATGATGATGCCCCGTTGTGATGTTGAAGATTTCGCACCAAGTCGAACTTCTTGGAGGGGCTCTTGAGCTCTGGGCTTTTCCTTCTGAATTTATTTTTGGTGCAGGGATACTATCTCGAGGTTACATGGCGTGTGGGGACCCGATTCGGCGCACTCGGCCCGACAGTCTTCCGGCGCATCGGATGTCATATCGACGTCGTTGACCAAAATCCCCATGTCCAGCTGGTGAAGACCTTCACAACTCTCAATTATCCCGGCCGATTTCGACAGCCCTCCACATCTATACTGGAGGAAAACACTCTGTCGTCTGAGTCTCCAGCGGAGATGGAGCCCAGTGAATCTTGCCATTGCCTCGCTGTGTCAAAGGACCCTGAACCACACAACCACTTTCACCACCTCTGAACTCACTTCCGCGGGGCCTTTTGGTTACGCATCTTCTATCATCGTCGCCAATCAGCCGAGATCGCTTTTCCAGTGCCTTGGGAGGTACCCAGAAGCGCAATTTATGATTGTAGACTTGCTACGACATGGATCCTGGGGATTATCGCACGAATGTATTGTCGGTGGTAAGTTACTGGCATTAGCGAGAGCGTCGCTCACTAGAAGCTCTTTCACTATACATGTATTCTTTAGCCCGCGCATATGCTAACCCCATCAACCCAGAATAATCTTTCCTCCATCAAGTACGAATATTTCGAATCGCGAAACCCTCCCTCAGCAACCCCAAGAAGATCTCTCCAGAAATTAGAAGCTAGCTGGAGGCAAGAAGGCAGGCTAGTCTATTGTGATGCATTCAGAGATGGCATTTGGGTCTTCCAAAATACAATCGACTCCAACTCCCCTACCAATCTTCCGAATAAGGATAGAGGCCCAATCGAGGAGAATGGTGCTTGGGAGGTGCACGGGATCCAGATTGCGTTGAAGGAGCAAGGAGTCTTTGAGCCCCATACACTTGCAAGGAGCAGACAAGCCACTTCCTCGGTGTTAAACTCCGCAAGCAGCAATTCGTCGCCCTCCTCGTCTCTCGAAAATACAAGCCGGAATGCGCTGGCTCTCAATGCTAGATCTGTTCAGGCCAACTCACTTCACAACCTTTCACAAGAGACAAGTTTATCTTCACCTGGGAACAAGTCTTTCAATCGACCATACGATATATGGCCGTCAATCGTAGATGTACATGAAAATTTTATATCTGCGGTGCTAGGGTCACTTGTACATGTACTCTGCCGCGATGAAGGCTATATACCTCTTAACTCTCGGACCTTGATTTCTACCCAGACAAAATCTGCAGCCCTAGGAAGAGCTGTGAATAGCCAACCGCATTTAGCTGGTGCGGTCACACTTGCAAATTTGGATATCAGTTTGACCTCATTGGGCACCCTTGTCATCAAATCATATTCCAATACAAGCTCGGGCTTACAAAGTTTGGGTTGGGGCGGAAATGTTGGTGTATCTAGCAACCTGGCTCCTGGAGCCGGCTTGTGGCTATCGCCACTAGGAAATGCTGCCAAATTTTATGCCTTGGAGAATGGTAGGGGCTTGCCCGCAGTTCAAACAAACAACCAACCTGCGGAGAGTGATTCCAAACCGAGTAATCTGAATGAAGCTGCTGTAAAGGCTTGGCAATCGAAATGTATTGAATGGTTGTCAACCAAGGGGATAGACAAAGCTTCTACCGAGAGTGGCGGTTGGGTTTTTGTGCAACTACTTGATGGCAATGTATCATATCTTGATGCGGAAGACCCAGATATCTCTATTTTTGAAGGACGGACAGTGGTTCCATGGCCAGCTCGTTTATGCTTTCAAACTTCCACCAATGGACCTCGTAGCCTGCTAGCAAGTGAACCGCAGTTTCCAGGAACCCGCGACCCCTTGGCTTTTGCTGAAGAATGGTTTGCAGGGAAGGAAGAGAGAACGAGCACTTCTTTGAAACGCCAAAAAGAGCGGCAAGTTGCAGAAGCGTTATTCAAAGAACAGGCCGATGTTGAGGCCCGCGCTTTGCAGTCAGCTACTACACAATCCCCTGCTGTACTCCGGAGAGGGAGCAATGCTGGTGCTATGTACCCAACCCCACCAGATGCGATTCATCATCCTGTCGGGGCCACGCCAGTATTTGATGGTGCAGGTTCACCACCCATGAATATCATTCCTTTCACGGCACAGGATGGCCCTATAACTGTTGCACCATCAGCTGCAGCCGGCAATAATTTAGACATGTGGGAGACCACAGAAAAAACAGACCGGGTTGCTTCTAATACGAATTTTCATGATAACGATAATGATGCCGATTTATTTGGAGACCTGGGCGGAGACATTTTTGGTAATGACATTACAGATGCTGATTTCAGCTTTTTCGATGAACCCGATGACCTACAGCCCGATATCAAACCAGATTCACCTGTACCTAATAACAAACCTAATCCTGAGGAGAGTCTTGCTGTCAAGGAACCAGTGAAGTCAGAAACCCCAAATCAAGAAGGGATGCATCCGCCAGCAAATATAACGGCACGTTCGAAGGATGTCAACCGGCAGAATCAAGCCGGAGAAAACCTTAATACATCTCAGATGGATATGAAAAAGAGCGAAACCAATGGCAATAAACAGATAGCAGCCATACCAAAGCCAATCGCTAAACAGCCTTCCCAAATCCCATTCAGCAAGGAGTCAATATTCCAGCGACTTGTAAATGAATCCAACGTACACAAGTCAGCCCCGCCTCGAAGAACCAGTTTATTCAACAAGATAGATTTTGAAAAGTCTTTGTCCTCGGTTGACGCCAAATATGGAGCCCATGGGCAGTTTAAGATATCTGGGAGAAAGTCACGACCACAGACTTCGGAATCCCAAGGGCTCCCTCAGACGAATTACTTGAGCACTAGGCGGAAGCACATCGATTTATCCGACTCAAATCGTCTAACCAAATTCTTACTCCCGGAAGAAAAACCAATCGAACCACCAGAGGCAGATGATCGAATGGATTTCCTTTTGGATTCTGATGGTATTAGTCAAACATCCGAACAGGACGATATCAGCCATACCACGGATGATATATCAATGATCCCTATGATTGGGGTTGAGCAGAAGATTCTTGAAAATGGCCCAGGCAATGCTTTGATTAATTTCGACCCTATGGCAATTGATTTCGAACAATCTGCAAGCACTCCTCACTCTGCTGTTGCCACACAATTTCCTCTTCTCGAAGCAGATCCCACAGACTGGTCCTTGACTAGTTACTTTACATCACCCGAGCCCGAAACTCCTACAAATACCTTGACAGATCTCGAACGTATTGCTACAGCACAAATTCTGGCTGACCAAGCTGTGTCTGGCACGATCCAGCTTTCGTGCATAGCTGGCGGCGAAGGCTTCCCCAAGATATCAAATACAAAAGGCGGGCTTGTTCGAAGCGTGGCAAAGGCTGCAAGGATATTTTTCAAAGACCTTTCTTCATGTACATTGCGGACCTTTTCAGAAATTCCAGGGGTGCCAGTGATGAATCTTGGGAATCGCCTACCTCCACGCCCAATGAATCGTGCTGGAAGTACTGCCGAAACTGGTAGACCGAGAAATCCTTTTCCCATACCACATCCCCAACTCGAGCTTCGTCGTTCAGATTCACAATTATCTGTTCTCCCGTCGGCTGTCAATTTCTGGGAAAACCTTGGACTTGCACCATCGAACAGCGGTAAGGACGTCAATGCCATTTGTGTATATCCCAACATAGACGGCATAGCTTCTAATGCTAGTACATTTTTGGAACAAATGCGGAGTACCTACGAATCATATAGACTAGGTAGTCACGAAAGACTCTCTTCAAATGATATTGCCAATGGGATCTTGTCCTTTCCTCTCGACTCGGATCGGCAGAATACATCTCGGAATTTGTCAACACTTCGAGAGACAGCAGCACATTTGAGTAATGCTTTTGCATCAGTAAATGTGGAAGAGAAGAACTTTGTGGTGTACTTTGTTTATCCAGCCGATAACCCGTCACTTTTGGTTCACATTTGCTCGGCCTTTCAACATCTGTTTCTCCTCTATCGCAAAGCGCTGTACGACAGGAAGTCAAAATCTGCCAACGAGCTGGTATTACAACTTGTTCCGCTTGAATTTATTTTCTCTCCTATCTCCATCAATGTTCCACCACCAACAGAGTATGCACGACTGGCCATGGAGGTCTACGATCGTTGTATAGATTTCACGTCTTCTTCAAGAAGTCCTGCTATCATGTTGGAACGGCCTCTACCTCGAAGTATAGATTTCAAATTAAATCCTAGTCCATCTGCATCGTTACTACAGGAAAATACTTGTCTTCATATAGCATATGCTCAAAGCACTGATGATCGGTGGATTACTGCTGTCTGGACAGACAATAGAGGCACTCAACAAATGAACGCCTCATACTGCTTAGGCCGTAAGAACGAGCCAATCTCAATGCCATTTTCAGTTGTCGCGAATGAAATATGGGAAACAACTCTTGATTTTATCTCCACCAAGAAGATCCACTGGCGCATCATGATCGCCCGAATCGGAATTATGGATTCATCAGAAGTTGAAATCTGGAACGAACTCGCCGCCAGAGACCCTGCCGCTCAAATAAATCTAACCCTTCTAACCGTTCAACCCGAGCCATCTCTGCGTCTCCTATCTCCACCTACAACCTTGCCCAACGCACGAGACGGCACACAAACAACAACACCAGTATCCACCCCACAAGGCTCAATACTCTCCCCCGACACCTCAACCACACCCAACCAAAATACCACCACCACCCCGGGTGAAGCACCCTCGACCCTGGAACCTGACCCCACTACCCGCCTCCTCCTTCTATCGGATCAAACACATGGCCTCATCCTCTCCCATCGACTATCCAATTCTCGCTCCCCGCTTATCCCGAACCCCGCATTGATATCGGGGTATCTGGTTAAACACTCAACTCCTACACCGGTGCTCATTGAGGTGAATATTATTCATAGTGAGGTTGTGGGGAATCCGAGGACGTATTATGAGAGTTTGTTGAGGGAGGTGCTTGGGATTTTTGCGGGGTTGGGAACATTGAGTAGGGCTCGGGGGACGACTGACACGTGGGACGCGAGGCCGTGGCATGTTGCTGCTGCTGAGAGGGGTGCGAAAGTGCTTCATGCGTTGATGTGAGATATTTTGGACATCTTTGGAAAGAGGTTTTGAGGTTTGGGGAATTGGGTTGGATGAGGGGGTATTTAGCTTTTTCTCAATATATTTTTATTCTGTTCCAATACTTGTTACATTTTTACTTATTGTTATTCTACTGCTTCCCCCTAGTTCGAGGTCTCAAGTGAGAACTTTTGAATATACGCAAGCCCACACCAAGATACGAACTTTTGGTGGTGGTACTACAACACACAAGAGCACTTTAAGGCAATCAAAAGATATTTCTCCAGGAATTGGAATGTTGAGAATCTAGGCAGTTCAGTGTTCTAAGTGTAAAACAGTAGCATTGTATTTCTTGTCGGAAGGGAGTTTGTGAAAGGTGGACTAGGTATGATAATCTCTTTCACTACCTGCCCCTCCTCGCTCCTCCCACCTCCCTCTCAATTAATCACGGCTCGCTTCATTATTCATGCAAATAGATTTATATGGGAAAAGTCGATAAATCATGGGATAAAAAACAACTTGAAATACTAACGAAAGCGATAGATTATTTGACGGGTGGAGAGTAATCGACAGCGAAAACCTTCTCATTCTTCGCGGAGTACCTGACACTTCCCCTAGGAGAAATTCGCACTAAGGTATAAATATATCCAACTTGTAGTGACGACTTGCATTTACCTCGGCCGTTTAGGTACTGAACATAATCTCGGCCTTCTTTTCCGTCATCTTGAGGGATATTGGTAAGGCTGGAAACTCCTTAAATAAGCTGCCCAGGTTTAATCTTCTTACTCGATTCCTCGGAGTAATTGAACTATTGCTACGCATTCATTCCGCAACCGCCTCAGAAAAGTTTGCGTTTAGTAGCCCATTTTGCTCAAAGCTCTCCCGGTGAACTCCCCGAGTCTGCATTTCATGATATGAAGTCCATCTCTAAATGCTGTCACTTTCTCCTAAAGAAATATTTCCTAGGGAAAGGAGTGCGAAGAAGTTGTTTTTATCAGGTGTTGAAGTTATGTCTGAGCAAATATCTTCGGACAACGTGGAAATGTCAAGTAACCCCCCAAGTTCTTATTTCCAAGCAGATTACAAGTAGCTCAGAGCAAGTACTTTCGAGAAGAATATATCCGAGCATTCTTATTCAAAAGAAACTTCACTCCGAGAAAGTAAGTTATTTCCGTGAAAATATTTCCGAACACATATCTCCGAGCAAACTCCGAGAACGTATTTCCGAAAAGACAAGAAGTTCAACAGACAAAATCGAAACGAGATAACTTAACAACAAGGGTTTAAAGAAATACGAGATGGGACGGGGAGGGGAGGGGGGAGGGGGGAGGGGGGTGGACCAACTAACTAAATTCAGCTGCCAATTGTGGCGTCAAGATCTGACCTCATTTGGGCCTTAGATGAACTAACATCTCTCGACGCTCTGTGACATTTTCTGGGACCACATACTCCTGCTTCAAGTCCTGAACCCAGTAAAACCTATCGACCAGAGGAACAATGGACACACCAGGCACACAGGACTTTGAATGTCAAAGCGTGGAACACAAGTGGAATCTATTCAACAGCAAACGACTTCAAGAATGGAAGCATCAAGCACAGAAGACATCCAAGACAACTTCATCGGAACAAAGCGGCGATTTTTCGATACTAACACTCAATCAATGGTACGAGGGTGGACCTCTCGCTCCAGTACGGCTCAACGGGCTATTAGACTCACTCTCATCAGTGGATGTTGATGTCGTTTGCCTACAGGAAGTTACCGAAGCTGCTATGAAGGGCATGAAAAAAGACAAACGCTTCATGAAGAAATGGATTGTCAGCACTTTCTCAACAGAAATGCATGGTCGAGAAACACATGGTTTGTTGACTTTGGCGAACAAGAAAACTACAGAAATGGGTCGTGTCAGCCGTGTTCCACTCAACAACTTCCTAGACAAATCTCTGAACTCAGAGAGAGGTCTGCTGGTCACTGAGATCTTCAGAAATGGCGTGCCTATCCGAGTCATCAATGTACATCTTGAATCGACTGCTCCCAGAACCCAAGAATTAGACGAGGCATACAAACAAGCTAAAGAAACCACAACAGATAAGGATGCAATCGAGGCTGCCAGAAGAAGAGCGCAGGGGCCGGTTGATGCTCAGGCTTCCCGGGTCAGAGAGGCCCAGTACAAATTGGCAGTAGACATTGCTCAACAATACCTACAAGAGGGCGCGCCTGTTAGGTCAATTGTTGCCGGTGACTTCAATATAAAACTGGAATCCGAACAAGATCTACCACAGCGTTCTGGAATGAAAGACGCATGGCTAGAGATACATCCTGATGCCCCGAGTTACACGATTGGTCTCACTGTCAAACCGAAAGACATTCAACTCGAACCACCTGCACGCCTTGATCGAATTAGCTATACTGGCGTACTGCAACCTATACATGTCGAAACGAAGTACCAAAACCCAATCCCGGTTCCTAGTGAGATGCGCAGACTTTGGAAGGACGATGTATATTTGTCTGACCATATCGGAGTGCTCGCAAGATTCTCTTTGTGAGCTATAAGGTTAACTCAAGATATGTGTCCAATGTGGGAACGCGAATTTTTTATACACAGTACTCGACTATCCTCCTCAAGCTTCAAGCAGATGCTGGTAACTGGCTTTATGTTACAACCGCTTGTCTGTCTTTCATTCAACCAATTACATAAAACCTGAACATAAATAAGGAAAGCCATGTGGAAATGAAGACAGTAGTTTAGCCTGAGGGAGAGTTGCAATCAAATCAATTGGTTTCCAAAAGAATGCAAGGAGACTGAGTAAAATCAGGTGGAGACAGAAATTACAAAAATCAACGATCTATTTTTTTGGTATTTTGTGTATGACAAAATGATATCAAGCGATATCAAGCACTGCAATCTAATAACTCAACGACATCCAGACAAACCCAGAAATTCCAACAACAGCCACACCTGCTTTTGTTTTCTTTAGCACCTTTCAGGTTATTGAGGATTGCACCACTTGATCGTGGATACGTGTTCCCCTCTCTTATTGAGGTAGTGGAAATGAACAGGAGTACCTCCCTCACCACCAAACCGGGAGACACCCAAGTCCGATGGACGATAGAATCTAATTCCACACACCCAAACGCCCTCTGCATTCAGATAGTGGAAGTGAACGGGAATTCCACCCTCGCCACCGACGCTGACGCAAGCTAGGAAGCAATATCCCTCCTCACAAACCCAATCACCATTTGCATTGCGATAATGGAAATGGGCGGGAATTCCTCCCTCACCCCCGACGTGGACACGATCCGATATACGGATTCGTTCGAGTTCAGCCTTGATATGATCGAAATTGAAGAGGTGCGTTTCGGCACCATCCGGTGGAGTTTCATTGCTTCTGTTCCCAGCAGAGTTGATGCGAATGGTCGGTCCTTGGCCAGACGCAAGGTTTCCATTTGCTCCTTCCCTGTGAGCGGTTCGACATTGAGTTGCGTTGAGCGGCAGCTCGAGGACGAAGCATGACATGGATTGCTATCGGGGGACGAATCGTGAGACCGCCCTTGGAAGGTACATCCATTGTTGACTGGAGGTCGGCGGCTCGAAGAAACACCTCCAGAAGAAGATCCAGATGATCCATGCCCAGGAGAACTATTGTTATTTGGACAAGTTCTCTCGGATCCTCGAGTTGCCACGATGAATCTGACAAGAGCAGCCATAGAATCAAGAGCACCGAGAGCATCAAGGTCACAGCAATGACCTGTCTCTAGATTGCCCGGATGATTATATCGGGAAGTGCTTTGCCCGGCACGATCTCCAACATGATCGTGCTGTTGGGGTAGCTGGGTGGAGTTTCCAGATGGTCCTGAGTACTGTGATGGGTTGTGGTTTCTGGGAGACGCCTCTCCAGAGGGACCTACGTACTGATTTCTGCCTGTCTCGTCGGTCCAGATGGGCGGCGAGAGTGGGTGAAAGTGGACTGATATCCCAGAATTGGAAGACGAAGATTGAGATTGATCTATGATTCGTTCTGACTTTGGCGCACGAGAGGTTCTTAAGTGTATACAAGTCGATTCGGGAATGCAAGAAGCTGTGCTGATGCTCTAGATCCATGGCGAGAACTGTGAATTATATAGATTCCAGCTCAATTGAAATGTCCATGAGTATAACTTGCAATATTTTTGCAATCAACAAGTAGATGTTTGATGCTCTGACGAACAATGGTATGCATGATGGCTTTGCCCTGATTGCCCCATCGTCAACATCCAGCAATTCATGATTGGAATTGTACTTCCCATACTGATGAAATGCTCCTTCCGAATGAAGCTACACACCCTCGTGCAACTGTTTGAAGTGTAAGTCGGAACACAGGCTCGCAGTGGACAGTGAGAGTGGCAGTAAATACCAGATATGGCCTCTTGGGATCACTATTCTAAACACCCAGAACAGTATTATCGATTTTCCTGATTGATAGGATAATCAATTGAGTTACCCAATATAGTTGAGCGGGAAGAAAAGTCCAACCCTTTCTTTGTCCACCGTGAGGCAGGTGGTGTTGGAAATCATGCACGATGAGCTGTGATACTCTGAGACCTACCTTTTGTGGATTCTAAAGCAACCATCCCAATGAGATAAATTCTGACATGTAGCCTGCGCTGGAGATGCGACAAGAGGGAAAACCAGAGAAATCGAGCTCCAAACTCGACATCCAGCTCCCTTTATATCGCTCGCATGGACATTCAACAGAAGACGCCATCGATTGCAACGGTCACGCCATGAGAGTCAGACAAGACCAGAAAAAGATGACTCCAACGACCAACAAATCTGACAACGAAGAGGAGTTTTCGCAGTGGAACGCCTGCTGCGCAAGAGAAGCACCGTTCTGGACCAGAGCCATGTGTAACGCTTCTACTTGGATGACCGGGGAGACGACTGAAGAGTCTCGTTTGGAGGGAGAAGATGAGATGCTCCCGTACCGCGACGACGACGCGGAAGAGGAAGAGGAAGAGGACCGTTCTTCGGATTCATGTGAGTACTGACTTGCCGATTTCCTCTCGTACCTGCATCTCTGTACAGCCTCACCCATGGTGGGATTGACTTCCTAGAAAGTGTGGGAGGCACAAAGCTGTGATGGGACGGGGTGATGGGCCGGCACAGAGCTCCTTGTTGGCTGGCGCGTGGGGGTTTGGAATCGGTACTCGTTCCTGGTAGCCCTTGAATTCCCCCACTTTGCTACAGAGAATCGGTCACTATTACCATAGCACTTGGTGCCAATAAGAACTGGGAATGGCTTCGATTTTTGGAACCAGAGGCATTGCCACTGTGCATCCTAATTCCCTACTGCCACCGCACATTGCTGACCCCTCTGTAGCCAACAATAGCGATGAAGATGAAGAGAACTACGCCGATAGAACCGATACGGAAGTTCCGCAATCCAAGGACCGGCCAGAGCTAGCCCACCATCTGCAGAATGACAGCTCTATTCTTGCGCTTGCTGTTGGAGACAAATACATATACGCAGGGACACAGGATGGGGAGATAGTGGTCTGGTCATTGGCCTCATTCGAACTGGTTCTCCGAATACAAGCACACACGCGTGCAGTGCTCTGCTTGTTCCTTTCAGCAGATGGCCAACTGCTCTTCTCCAGCGCGGGTGATGCCATTGTCAATGCCTGGTGTCCGAACAACCTTATGCGACTGTATCACATTTACAGTACCTACGATGTGGGCGATGTTTTCAGCGTGGCATATTCGAAGCAGTTTGAGACAGTTTATCTGGGCGCACAAAATACGAGTATACAGTGGTGTAGCTTGAAGGACTCAGCAACGCGACCTCGTCCAAATCCAGACAGTCACCCAGATCGGCGAAACCACAGATTCTTCGACTCAGTACAGCACGGAGGAACTTCGACCCCTCGCCCTCAGCCAAGTCGAAATGCCGTTAGCGATGGAGAGGTTCTGGAGATCGACAAGGCTCATATGATGCATTATGCCCATTATGGCTATGTTTATTGTATGCTGCTAGTCAGAGGAGTCACTAGGCTGGTAGAAACTGACGAGGATGTTCTGATATCTGGGGGAGGAGATGGCACGATCAAAATATGGAAGCTTTCTCATGACAACCAACCTATCAAGGAGTTGGCCTGCTTGGGGCAAGATGACGCCGAATCAGTATTGTCAATGGCTGTTGATGGATCCTTCTTGTACAGCAGCAAGCTTGAAGGGGTCATTGAGTTGTGGGATTTGGACACCAAGCAAAAGTTACGAGTGATTCGAGCACACCGGGGAGATGTCATGACATTGCAAATGGGTTGGGGGTTTCTTTGGAGTGCCGGTTCAACGGGATTTGCACGAGTAAGTTCTCAACTTGGGTCTTTTCCCCGAAAATTTACTGATCAACTGCGCAATAGAAATACAGCACGGTGCAATACGGAAAATACCAAAATACGACCTCCTTCAGCCAAAAATACCATTGTATGAATAGATGGAGAGCCCACGAGGGACGGATTCTAGCATCGGCAGTTACCATATTCAACGGACAACAATTATATATTACAGGCGGAAACGATAACTCTGTGTCTATATGGAACATTACTGATTGCACGTCGTCAGAGTCGCCTGGCAGATCCGAGGTGCCTGATAGTCAACTCATCAAGTCCTTGCAGGAATTCGTCTCATTCAAGACAATTTCTTCTCGGCCTGACAATGCGGAGGACTGTCGGAGAGGGGCCACATTCTTACGGACTTTGTTCAAAAAGCATGGAGCGCAAACGGAAATGCTGAATACGAATGCTCGACAAAACCCTGTGGTCTATGCGAAATTCAGAGGCAACCCGGAAGTTTCTGGCAAGCGAAAGAAGATACTGTTCTATGGTCATTGTAAGTGACCTTTCTATACTAGTGCGAGACGAAGGCTAACCTCAAAAGATGATGTGGTTCCTGCCGATAACAAGCAAGGCAATTGGATCATCGACCCGTTCGAAATGAAGGGTGTCAATGGATATCTATACGGCCGAGGAATCTCTGATAACAAGGGACCAATAATGGCCGCTATGTACGGCGTTGTCGATCTCGTTCACGCCCAAGAACTCGAGTCTGATGTCACATTTCTGATCGAGGGAGAGGAAGAATCCGGATCTCGCGGTTTCAAGGAAGCTGTTCGGAGGCACAAGGACCTGATTGGTGATATTGATTATATCATTCTAGCCAACAGCTACTGGTTGGACGATGAAGTTCCTTGTTTGACTTATGGTCTGCGGGGAATGCTTCATGCTACTGTCAAGGTTGATAGCAATCATCCCGATGTACACAGTGGTGTGGATGGAAGTTTCATGATGGATGAACCTTTGTTTGATTTGACGTCCGTTCTTGCGAAACTCAAAGGACTCCATAATCGCATTCAAATTCCTGGGTTTTATGACGACATTTTACCTTTGACAGATGCAGAGGAAGCTAGGTACGACGATATTACCGATGTATTGATCCGACGCAACCCTGAATTGGGTCCATCCGAGACTCTCAAGGCCTCCTTGATGGCAAGATGGCGCGAGCCAAATTTGACTATCCATCGCTACAAAGTATCTGGTCCAGATGGATCATTGGTATCTTCCCATGCAAGCGCAGCCATCTCCCTCCGCCTCGTCCCAAATCAAGAAGTTGAAGATGTGATCAAATCCCTCACTGGCTTTCTTTCCGACGCATTCGCCACCCTCGACACCCACAACCGCATGTCCATCACAATCGACAATCAAGCCGACGCCTGGCTCGGCGACCCGGACAACGAAATCTTCCAGACCCTCGAAAAAGCAATCATGGACGTCTGGGGCCCCATAGGAGAAACCCGACGCGCCTCCGTCCCCGGCCCACGCCAACATGCCCTTCAAAAACCACCCACTCCCACCATGTCCCCAAGTCTCAAACCTACACCTGCCACAACTAAGACTTTGACGAATGGAAGTGACCATACGAGTCTCGCTGAGGCCTCCCTCCCTGATGCTGTTATCATGGATTCTGATGCAGGAGCGATTAATAAGAGGAGGGGACGGAGACCTCTTTATATTCGTGAGGGAGGTAGTATTCCTAGCATTCGCTTTTTGGAGAAGGAATTTGGAGCTCCGGCTGCGCATTTGCCGTGTGGGCAGGCGAGTGATAGTGCGCACTTGGATAATGAGCGGCTGAGGGTTAGTAATCTTTATAAAAGTCGAGAGATCTTTCGGAAGGTGTTTAAGGAGTTACCAAGGAAGTAGGGGTCAACTAATGGGAGGGCAAGGGGTGTGTACTACTATTTTGCTTCGCTTTTTTTGCTTTTTTGAAAAGTTGGGCGATGGATGGTGGATAGAAAAAGGCGATCTTCATGGCGTTCCTATCGCACAGATACCCCGAATGGAAACGAGCGGGATCGAGCATTACTTCTATTTTTCGTCTTTCCTTTTATAGAATGGGTCAGCCTTTTACACTTGTTGTATGTAGATGAGGGCTCTTGTGTCTTAGTATCCAAGGCATCAAAAAGTATGTTTTCTACCTTCTAGTCGCTGTTGTGTTCATGTGATGAGATGAGATTTTGTTTGAGTTTTCCTCCCGAACTTTTAGGAGACATGGGAGTCGCTTTTAGGTGTTGACTTAGTAGATGGGTTTGAGAAAAGCATTAGAGTGGGTTTAGCCAGAGGTTAGTTAGGCCTCTTGATACTAATTGTCTTGAATATATATTTAGCTATTAGAGAGTAGAGGGAGCATATTCTATAATTTATTTACAAATGAGTAAGCTATCCAGTAGTAATATTAGTTAAACTTTTATAGTTATTATAAACGGGTTTATCAGGAACGTTAACTAGTCTAATCCTCTTATAGTCTATTGTAAATCGATATTTACTATTTGCATCAGAATGTTATATTTGTAATTGGATTTAGTTAGAAAGAGATTCAAAAGTTTACTTTGGCATCTCTGTTATTCTTTACGTTATGGTTTTGATATATGTTTTTATAAAGAGGCATGAAATGAGAGTAATAAAGAATCTGGTTAGTGTGCATTCCGACGTTTATTGTTCTGCAATTCGACCTCCTAAAAACCTCCCCAGCTTTACTTGTCTTTTAACCCTAGCCCGCCAAGGGGGACCCGGCTTGTAAAGGTTCGATACCTATGAAGATTACTCAAAAATGAGAAAGAAACACAAAAACGATTGAATTGAAGTAATACTGTACTTTCAAATTCAACGAAAGTGAATGGAGTTTAGCGTATTTCCGAAGTCAGGTGATAGGATCAGGTGACCTGAACGTTCCCAGTTTTGGCAATCTGACACCTCTCGTCTTTTAAAAGAATCCCGACGTCGCAACAATTCTCTGGAGGGTTTGTTGGTACTCATGCTCGGTTTCATCGAAATATTCAGATGGCAATTTATGTGGAGGAGGGCGAGAGAAGCCAGGGAGAAGTTGTAGCAGAGAAAATCCAGGGGGCGCAAGACGGCCATGTTGGTGCTACGGTCGAGGGAGTGTCTAGAGAGTTTCATCAATTGGACGCATCAAACCACGAGCCCCGAAATATCACCTCGGAGGTACACGAACTTTCGAAAAACAGTTTGGCTGTTCAGGAAGTGAGGCAGCTTCCCTCACCATCCCTCTCACCGACTTCTCGGAGTTCATCTCCAACTATGGTGGCAACGGGATATTTCGAGCCAGGTATTGGTTCTGCCCAGAGAGAAAACGAGAATGTAATCCTTGCCCCTCCAACACAAGCCACAAAGACTTTACCTCATGAGCTTCCTGATATCCCAGAGGAGAAAATTAGAAAACCTCGGAAATTATCGGTGTCTACGGCCAAAGCGAATGGAGAGATTTTGAAACTATCTGCAGCGGATATGGAAGCCCTGACTTCTGCACCCGAATCACTACCAGTCACTTCTCCAGGGAAGTCTCCTCAGTTTGGGTTTCCTTCGCTGGCTCCTTCGCCTGTGTTGGAGAGAAAAGGCTCGATATCTGACACACCGAGATCGGATTCCGAGGATCCTAAAAGAAACGAAATGCAATATAGGGAAACAGTGTCTGAGGTCTTGAAGAATCCGCAGCCTTCAGGTACAGAACGCAAAACGAGTTCGGATGTGACTCCAACACCAACGACCGGGCCTACCAGGAGACCTGGCTTCTCATCACGGTCTATTTCTGCTCTTCCCCCAACTAGCAATCGGATGTCTTCATACAACAAAACGCCCCGTCAGACATCACCCAGGCGGAAGACGGCCTCAAATGGAAGCAGACCCGAAGCTTTGGCTCTCAATATCCCCCCAAAATCTAAACCAAATGGCCCAAATAGTGCACTCGATCAGTCTCATTCTCCAATACCGCAAAATATACCTCTACCGCCAATGTCCATACCTACATACTTGCAGCTCGAGTTATCTTCATCTCGACCATCCCCTCTGTACATCTACCGCTCAGCTAACAGCGAAAACCCCTACGAAACTTCAAAAGTCAAATTTGAGCGCTTGCTAAACTTTCTTTTACTGCCACCACAATTGGAGCAGGTGCTTTACTTTGGTACATTAGCATGCCTTGATGCATGGCTATATACATTTACAATATTGCCCCTCCGATTTTTTAAAGCATTGGCCATTTTGATTTCGTGGTGGGGCGAAGTCTTTGCAAAAGAGACTCGCTTTATTTTGGGCTTCATCTACCATGGAGCTGGTCGATTTTGGCATCGTCAAAGAGATGGTCGTGATAATACGGATCCCACGTCTCGTTCCCGTAGTGTTTCTCGGGTACGGCCTGCTGCCGCGACGACTTCGTCTTTCCAGACTCGTCCAGGGAGACCTTCTGAGTCGGTAAGCTTTAGTGGTGGACGAGAAAATGTCAAATCTGAACCGGATCGTCGTCAATCAAGGCAAGGTTGGGGACGTAAGCATCGACGGACCAAGTCGATACCTTCTTCCTTGTCTTCGCATCACAAAGCGGATTTACTACAAGGAGCAGTTATTATTTTCAGTTGTATTATATTGTTGAAGTTTGACGCCAGTAGGATGTATCATAGCATCAGAGGTCAAGCTGCCATAAAGCTCTACGTTCTATATAATGTTTTGGAGGTACGTTATCTGGGGTTGATGGTTGAATGAATATTAGCTAATTGTACCTAAGGTCTTCGATAAGCTCTTTTCAGCCTTGGGACAAGACATATTTGAATGCCTCTTCTCTGACGAAACGTTGGAGCGGGACCTCGATGGCCGAAGCAAAGTATTACGCCCCCTTGGCATGTTCATCCTGGCGCTCATCTACAATGTTATTCATGCTGCAGCCTTGTTCTACCAAGTCATCGCATTGAATGTGGCAGTCAATTCCTATTCGAATGCACTCTTGACACTTCTAATGTCAAACCAGTTCGTCGAAATCAAGTCAACTGTTTTTAAGATGTTCCAGAAAGACAACATTTTCCAAATGACCTGTGCTGATATCGTTGAACGCTTTCAGCTTTGGCTTATGCTGACTATAATTGCGCTGCGAAATATTGTTGAACTCGGAGGCTTGAGTATTACTAGCGATGGTGGTGCTGGGGATATAGTTAAAGAGGCGATGGCACCTATCAGGTCCAACTCGATTTTGCCAGAGAGCTTCACTATACTCCCTAGTTGGTCTGCTGAGGTCCTTTCGCCATTTCTGCTCGTCCTAGGCAGCGAAATGCTGGTCGATTGGATTAAGCATGCCTATATTAGCAAGTTCAACCGCGTGCAGCCTGCTGTTTATCAAAGGTATCTTGACATTTTGGCAAAAGACTACTACACCAATGTAAGTTGCAAATCACCTTTCAGCAGGGGACAGTGCTAATTGTTATAGGCTTTCGTCAACCAAAATCTCATGAAGCGTCTGGGCCTCCCAGTCATTCCTCTGTCGTGCTTATTCATTAGATCCTCAGTGCAAACTTATCACATGTTCCTCGCTACGCATCTTCCAACACCACTACCCTCGACCGCTACAGCATTGTCAGTTGACTCTGCCACCACATCTCCAGCCACAACTGCTGCTCTTGAACATTTTGACACTATCATCCGCAAAGCCCTTGGGCGGTCTACATTCGGCGTCCCAAATATCACAATTACTAGTCGCTGGTACCTCCCTAGTGCAGATGATGCCATCGCCGCGCTAACCATGCTCGTTTTCTTTCTCGGCGCATTCTTCGTTCTGCTCGCCTGCAAGCTAGTCTTGGGGATGCTACTCCTGAAGTTTTCACGCAACCGTTATCGCACGATGAAGAAACGGGAACATCAGAATTATACCATGGAAGGAAAAAGGATCGGGAGTTGGGGGATGGTGGAGATGGAGGAGGAGCAACGGGACCATATTTTCGGGGATGATCCGGAGACCTTGAAAAGGTTGAGGGAAAAGGAGAGATTGGGGAAGGAGAAGGCGGCGGCTGGGCAGGACTTCTCAAAGATTTCTCGATATGAGATGTCTGCTAAGAGAATTTGGTAGTTATTATTTGTACAACATACCTTGTAGGATTATCTGACCACAAACTATTTGCAGCTGCCGTGAGATAGTACTGGAACAGATATCGTGAACTCCACAATTACCAGGCTAGTGACTTGATGAACGGTATAGAAGTTGGAGCTTTCCTACGTTTCAATCCAAGTCTTGGTAATTGACCAGAATGCCACCTAACTGATGAATTTTTGTGTCTTTCGTTCGTTTATTAATGTTTTCAGTACTAATTCTTGCATAATAAAACCTGTGCCAGCATCTTGTGGTGGTGTGGACATAGAGAGGGAGGATCGGAGGAAAGACTTGAATCATGGGTTCTTGACGTAGAAGCTCTGGTTCAACAAATTATTATGTGGACATGGCGAATATATACGTTTAAGTGTCAACGAAATTCTCTCCTAGTATATGTTACTATCTCCGTAGCCCTCGGATTTTAAACTCCTTAACCCCCTTTGAGCCGTGGCAACTACTATCGATAACTGCAAGTGCTTACTTTCTGGAAACTCTCAACCAGTCATATATAAGTCATCATTCGTTCTCCTAGCTACCTGTGAATGTATTTACCTCTTTATTATCCCAAAATACAGCAAACAAAACCTTCAAACATGTCTGGTTCCTTTTATCTCAAACCAAAAGTGTGGTTGATCACAGGCTGCTCATCGGGCCTTGGACTCTCCCTTGCGCGTTACGCTTTGAAAAACAATCAACAAGTGATAGCCACCTCCCGCCACCCCTCAAAAACACCAGAACTAGTTTCTGAAATCGAATCTCTTGGGGGCCATTGGCTGGCCCTCGACATTACATCCTCAGAACCCGAAATCGCCTCTATCGTCTCAAAAGCTACATCCATCCACGGCAAAATCGATGTTCTAGTTAACAACGCTGGCTACGCCCTCCTCGGAGCCTTCGAATCTATCAGCGAATCCGAAGCCCGTTCCCAAATGGAAACCAACTTTTTTGGGCCTATGATTCTCACCCGTCTCGTCCTTCCAGCCATGCGAAAACGTGGGAATGGAATGATTGTTCAAATTAGTTCCGCGGCGGGAGTGGAAGCTAAAGCCTCTCGGTCACTTTATTCGGCGAGTAAATTCGCGCTTGAAGGAATGTCTGAGGCTTTGTATAATGAGGTTAAACCCCTCGGGATTCGGGTGCTCCTGGTTGAGTTGGGGTTCTTCAATACGCCCTTTGCGGGGGCGTGTAGGGTCCCGAAGGAGAAGATACCTGAGGAGTATCTGAGGAGTGCGGTGGGACAGATGATGGATGCTGTTCTGAAGGGAGGGGCTGCAACTGCGCCGAATGATGTTGAGAAGGGGGCCAGAAGGATTTTTGAAAATATTACTGAGGGTGGTGGGGAGAGTTTGTTGAGACTTGTGTTGGGGAAAGATTGTATTGCTAGAGCTAGGGTTAAGATTGAGAGTTGGGAAGAGGCATTGAGAGCCTCAGATGGGTTGGACGTTGCGGTCTAGGATTGTTTTATAAAGCGTAACGGGATTTAGGCTTGAAATTGTATCACGCCAACATCTCTGAGCGCAATTTAACTAACCAAACACCCTACTAAAGTTTATACTTTTTTAAAACTTTTCTTCTGGCCACGCTGTGTTGAGATATATACTTTAAAGGTGATTCTCGCCACTGATTTATTCGCTGGGGGGATAGAGAAGGAACTTGATGATGAATGCACACCGTTCTTCTTCAAAAACCATCTCTCTTGCAAGTCGCCATTCCTACTCCTTCGATACTGTTACGGAGTAGAACTCTCAGAAGCTTCTACTGCCAGCAAGACCGCGAGGGCTACCCCATGTATTCACCAGAAGGCTTATAATCGCCAATTCACGGGCAAGTGGCTTTTTAAAACACTTTAAAACCTCTGGAAACTCTTTCAATATGTCAAAATCAAAATGTGTGGATATCTTTGGCTGCCTGGTACTATTCTAGAAAGCGAACCTCATACCTCTTTCCCGAGATGCCTAATTTGAACTTGAGATTGTCGAGAAGGTAGTAAACCTAAATCTCCCTCTAAAGAATTCACAAACGAATTCCTCTTTTCCCTCGTATCCAAACAATTAATAGTTGCTGAATAAATTCTTGCTGTCGAATTTATCACTAATGTCGAATTATCGACCTTGGCGTTATAGTTTTTTTCATCCATAATAACTTTTCAGCATGTATACTCCAAGTGACTCCCATTTGGCAAGCACCTACAGCTATCTCAGAAATCACAACTTTTTCTCAATCCTTTCCTTAATCGTTTACCTCGCCCTGGTACACTTTCGCTTGAAATTTGTTGTACGTTACAGAATTAGCCAAATAGTGAGCCTCAACGGAGAGGATAGAGAGTATGGTATAAGCTATCCACTTGAAGTAACTTACTTGATCCGACCAGGATCATGGGATGGATTAAATATAAGAGGAGTCAACTGTCTCATTGCTTCTGCATCTCTACAGAGCAGAACTGAAATTCCACCATTACCATCGCACTTGTTTGTTCCGTAGGAAACTTCAGACCCGCCGAGAGAATAAACACACAGAAGAAAGAGTAAACCCTCTGTCGTTTACCAAAATAATTCTTTATCTCAAAGCTCCTCGTTCTTGCAGCAAGGACTATCCGTATCCCCGAAAGGTTTCTTACTGTCGAATCTCTTTCCGCCGTCGAGATATCTAGATTTATTCTTCTATGAGTCGTAAGTGACGCTAGAACTCGCTACTCTCAACTTGAATAGCAGAAGATATTCCGACATGGCATGTTTGTCGCACAGATACTACGACCTTCTTAGCAACAGTGATCACACCTTATCTGTGTAAGCTGGCAAAAACCGAGTATCGGATTTGGGAAAGCTATATAGTATCATAATAATGAGATATCGGGTGAAGGTCGTCGAGCGAAAGTACTACCGTGACTCGAATTTGAAAGGGGTCAGTAGATAAACTTATTCGAAAGGATCCAAACCTTCAACCCCCCCTCGAATTCTGGTAGCCGACCTAAGATGGACACATAGAACTGACTGGCATCACTGGAAAGCAGCAAAACAACACCTCTGACCGCACGTGGGTCTAAAATGCAATAAATAAAGAGAATGAATTCAAGTTTGTCAATAACCCACTTAGAACGTAACCCACTTAGAACGTAACCCACTTAGAACGTAACCCACTTAGAACGGATAGCCATGAACCCTGGTGAACAAAGTCCATCTAAGACCCTCCTATATAAATCCAATAATAGCCAGCCTCTCGAGCTGTTTCACCAGGTAACTACATCTTCAAAATCGATCTGCTGTGTTGCACGGACTCGGCCCCACCCACATTATATCGGATGCTCTCCTTTCATATCTCACCTTTTCGATTTATTGTGGAACTAGGCTATGGCTACAATAAGCCCATCCGAACTCTCAAGAAACTGTATCGTCCAGAATACATATACCTCCTAACAAAAAGTAAACATTTACAACCAAATGCAAAACAGAAGGTACAGGTAGAGCTTAGATGGAATCACAAACTCGGAATCCCTTCGGTGTCTGTCGTGCCATGGAAATAATTGAAACCTTCCGTTTTGGCTGGTTTACAGTCGTGCTTTCATGTGCTCACCTTAGGAAGAGCACATAGGAGATGAGGATGAACCGGGTGAACTGTACCCTGTTATCTGGGAGTTTGAGATATGACGCCTGTTTTTTGATTGAATTCTATTCGTTCGCATTAGCCTAGAGAACGAACCACTCGGTCTCTTGTACAGCTACATCAACTTTAAACATGAAGTTGATAAGGGTCTCAGTCTCGATTAAATCATATAACAAAAACCTATCCTATAGTACCTGCCCCATTGGAGAAAAAAACCAAAAAACAAGAACAGTGCTAAAGCAAGACAAATTAGAAAAGTCCGCAAGTTCCTACACACCGTTAGCCCACCATAACTAGATTAATAATTGAAGTCCTCATAGAAAACCGCCTTCCCCTCAAGCCACTCAACCAATAAATTCCTAAAAGCAGTCCCAGTACACAAGTACCATTTCGACGCCTCCACGCCCTCCAAATCCCCCTTCCCCATCCTTCCTTTATGCAACTTCGCGCAAGAAGTATTCAACCTCTTCCACGGCATCGAATCCTCATCCACGTCCCCAGTAACAAACAACGTAGTCCTTTTACTCAGTCCCGGAAGCTTGGCAAAGGTATCGCTAACAAGCGCCAAATCATCCTTCTTCACAGTCCAAAACAACTGGAAGCGGTTCAAGTCAAGATCCGCGCCTTGAGCGAGGAGAGGTGTAATACCAACGCCTCCCGCTACAAAAACCACGTTCTCCTCGGGGTTCTGTTCGATAAAAAAATCTCCGCCGAATGCCTGGAGAGAAACTTCAAGACCCGCTCGGAGATTCTGTTTAAACAAGAAATCGGTAACAACGCCCAGTTTCCTAATTGTAATTTCAAACTCATCTTTACCTTTCGGATCATCCTGCCTCGAAGAGACGGTAAAAGTGCGAATGAAATCATCATTAAGACTCTTCGGGTCATCGTCTCGCATGTGAGAATATCCGATATCCAATTCATCTGCGAAGTTCAGAGCGACGTGCTGTCCTGGTTTCCACAGACTCGGGGTTTTGGAATCAATTTGGAATCGGAATCTTCCAACTGTGGGGGTGAGAATTGTCTTGTCAATTAGTTTTGCTGTTATCTGGGACAGTTCTTTAGTGCTGTGGCGAGCTTCCGTGGATAGATGCCTGACTTGAGGGTTGTAGGGAGAACGTTCTCCTTCTTGGCCACGGAATCCGAGGCCGTTTGAGACGAAACGGACAGCTTCGATGTTTATTTTGACTGCGAGGTTTGTATGCGCGATCAAGTCTGTAGCAGATTTGCCTGTGAGTACCTCTGTGCTACCGGTTACATAGAGAACATCACCGGTGTCGAAATCCGGGAATGTGAGTCCTGCTTGTGGGGTGGTTATAAGATTTCCGAGGGTTTGGTATAGTCGGTTCCCACTGTACTCTGGATACACTAAACTTGTGCCACTCTCTGTTTCGAGGATTCTTACAAATCCTGGGGGTCCCCCTCGATGATTTGTATCCATATCTGATTCGTGGTTTGAGGAGGAGATGAAGAACAGGTCAGACTTTGCGACAAGATCGCGAGCTGCTTGGGGTAGAGGCAATTCGGAGGAGACAAGTTTTGGTTGTGGGAGATGGGGAACAATATGCTTTTTGTTGAGATATTTCGGACAGTTTCCTGTGGATTGTTAGCTCAAGAAGTCTTTCTATGGACAGAAAGTGCATACCCAACGACTGCTCAATTTTGACAACAAGTTGCACTTCGCCAATCCCCTCTTCTGTAGCTTGCAAAGCTCCCGCAACCATTCTTCCGTATAGCTTGAATCTTCTCCTACTCTCGAGATCAATAGCTAGCATGCCAACCATCTTTCCAGGTCCATTAACCTTAATGACCTCGCCATCGTCTTTACCCTCAAGGAGTATCTCTGCGACAGGATCGTACGATCGGTCGATTGTTGTTTTCAGGCCTATTATTCCTTGAGCAACGGGCCTAGAAAAGCCAGGTTCTCCTCCCCATAGCGATGTCCAGTGTCTTCCTTCTGAATCGAGAGCACCGAGTGCCAGTATGGGTGAGCGAACGAGTGTGTTGGCGGCATTTGGTGTGAGGTATGGTTGTGTAGGATTATCGTATTCAGGGACTCGAAGGAGCTTGTGCATGGCCCTCTCTCCTTCGTGCCATTGGAACTCTTCTTCGTAGAATGCCATCGCGGGCTACCGTGTGTCTGATGAGGGATTTGGTGGAGGGTTGAGCTTGGAATTGAAGAGAAATATGTCGATTCAGGGCGGGATTGTATGTATATGGTGGGTTTTGCAAGGCAAAACCTCGACGGCGCAGAGCATGTTAATATCTTATTAAGAAGAGCGTTGTCGTCTTCCAGGCCTTTGTCAATACCCCAAGGAGGGGGAAGGCGTGGTGCTGTACTACTGGTGGGGGAGGGGAGCTCAGACTAAGCTCCCCGCAGATTCCAAATAGGTACCAAATCTAGACCCCGAATCAAAGCCCGAAGTGGCGCCTGTGAATCGCATCATTTTCCCCCTTTCTACACGACACGACCAATCTTCTTCTGTTTATCTATCACCCTTCTAGCTACTTCGGCGTGCCCTGCTTAGGAATACACAAGGTTAAGTTAAGGTACCAATCGTACCAAAATCGAAGGGGAGACGTGCTGATGAGGCAAAACACCAAATTCTATTCCTGGATTCAACCAAAATGATCGCATTACAACGATAATATAAAAACAGTCAGTAAATATCACCTGCACTACCTTCCCATATTGGTTATGACTCCAACCTTTCAAAAGACTTTAGCTTCAATGTACCACACTTCTAGTTCACTACCCCAAATTGTCTGAAGCAATTTAGCTTGAATTACCCCAAAGCGTTATACAATGACCTAAATAGGCTGGAACGAACACCGCCACTTCGTTGCTCACTGAGAAACTCTTAAGCACGAGCCGTATTGGAAACAATATTACTCAAGCAAATGGAAGTCAGGATATGTGAAAAAGGATTTCTTCTTATGTATAGACCAGGCCAAGAAAGGCAGGTCAAGTCATCTCTAGTGGAATGACCTCTGAAGTGCATATTTACATGATGTAGTACTTTACATTTTGAGTTTCTATTCACATTTCCATGTCCATATGATTTCCCGTTCCAAGTGTCAGATCCCCCGTAGGTTCCACCACCACCTCACAAGAAATCCTTCAAACAGGGTTGCTGGAATCAGAGCAACGGAATTGGTTCCAGCAAGCAGGAATGCTATCAATAGCACCATTATCGAAGACTTGGAAGAAGTTGTTGCCAGGGTTGTAGTCGTGCTTGCCGTAGGAGAAAGTCAAGGGACCACGAGTAACGTTTTGGATGACGATAGCGTATGGGAGTTGGGAGTTGAGACTGAAGCCCTCGGTGCCAAAGGGGACTGATGGGTTGAAGCAGATTTGGGTGCAGTTCTTGCCGTAAACTGTGTGATTCGTCAGTTGCTTAAGAGAGAAGAAGGGAGGAGGAAAGGAAACTAACCGTAGAGTTCAGCAGTAGCCCAGTCGACTCCAGCTTGACGGACAGTGACAGAGCAAAGGTCTGAAGAGCCAACACCAATGGTGTTTCCATCACATTAGGGAGCCGGGTGGAAGACTGTATCATCGTAGGGAAACCACTGTGTTGTGTTAGTATGGTATGTATGCCTCGAAGGAACCTCCGGATTACTTACACCCCACGGAGCCACACGCTGGCGCTTAGTAATGAGGTTGGATCCTTCTACTGGTTGACCAACTGGGGGTTGGCAATGGTGAGTTGGATGAAGGTCACGAGGAGGGTGATCATTGCGATGAAAGCCATGTTGATTGATCTGTAAACAATTAGATCCAAGAAAGTAAGAAGATCGGAGAACAAATAGAGAAGAGAAGGCATACCTGATGGGTTTCAAAGATTGGTTTGAAAGGAGTGTTGCGTTTGAAGATTGTGAATTGAGTTGAAGAGTGTATCTGGTTGTTTGTTGTTTGTTGTTGAAAAAAAGGGAAGTGCTGGGGTAGGAAGAGGTATATTTATATCTGAGTTGTGAGCTCTTGGGAAGCCGCTGCACTGGCGGATGACGTATCAGTTTGGGCAAGCTGAGCAAATTAATACCTTGAGGGGTGAGCTTCAATATGCTTTCGTTGTTGTTGTTGACGTCAAAAAGTGGGTCGGTTGTTCTCCTTTATTTTCTCGCTTGAGGGGAATTTACGTCATTGAAGCTCAAGGCGGTGATATTTACCCATCATAACAAAGTCACCCATGAGGTAATTTGCTCACTTGTTAAAAGACAGCTACGTCAAGAGAGCCGCTCTCCTCCTCATTCTATCAGCAGCTTTAAGTCAGCTTGAACTTACGTCACTGAGGCTACAAACCTGCCACATCAGATACGTCGCATTTGATCATGAAAAGGCTGTAAACACATCGAACTGCCTATATTGTTTATTTTCCTAATCTTAGAATCTGATCAAACAGCGTGGTGAATATTTGACTTGACTTGAGCTCAGGGACAGTATGTTATGGCTACTTAGCGTTGTCACTAAGCTAATTATATAGTCCTGTATGTAAACAAAAGAACAAAGTATGTCTGATTCCAGAAGATGTTTAGCAAGTACGAAACGATGGCTGGGTAGATAGAGTTCCTGGATAGCGCATCCTATTTCGACTAGAAGTCGAGAGAAAGGGTGGAATGATAGTTGCACTGATGATAATGTCGGGCGTGAAGTTAGGATCAACGATAGGAGTTAGAAATTCAAGGCGCCTACGAGTTGGTTTTAAGTTATTTGTCAAGTTGGCAACGGAATGCTGAGATTTAGAGGCTGGGGGTCACCTGACCTCAGTGCCAACAGGTTTTAGAAACGTTCAACTCAGAGTACTCGCCAGTATGTACATGCACAATATAGTTGATCAAATAGCAATTGAGAGCCAGATGTGAAACAAAACGTGGTATTTCATCAACTTCGGGCCGATCAGCTTCCCGATTGCGGTTCCTATCCACGTTGGAATTAATTCTATGCGGAAAGGAATAATAATAATCCCCTCCACTTAGGTCTTTATGAACCCTTTTAGGTCCTCTTCCCGAACACTTCATTCAACATATCAACCATAAAACTGATCGCATCGCGTCCTTGCTGCAGCGCTTCATCCATTGCCAAAAATGGATGTGGCATCCCCTTCATAATTTCCAGTTGCACACTCACTCCGTTTTCCGTCAATCTCTGAGCATACCTCACACCTTCGTCCCTCAACACATCCAACTCCCCAACCACAACTAATGCTCTAGGCAGCTTGGACCACCTCTTCTCAACACCCTCAGCGTCTTCGCTGTAGAAAAGAGGACTAGATTCGGGTTCACCCCATCTTTTTTCATCTGGAAGATAATGGTTCCTAAACCACATCATTTTGAGAGCGGGCAATGCCGGGGTCATTTCATTTTCTCTCCAGGAAGTGTTATTGTATATTGAAGCGGTATTGTCCGTTACTGGCACGATCAGGAGTTGTGCTTTGAAGTCTGGAAGAAGTGCTTCGGGATGCAGGTGGTTGTGGTTGAGTTGTCGATGTGTCATTACAGCAGTGAGATTTCCGCCCGCTGATGACCCTCCAATTGCGACTAGAGAGGAATTGAGATTGAACTTCTGGATTCCGGTGGTGAGGAAATATACGGTGGCTTCCCAAGAATCATGAACCGCTGCTGGATACGGGTTTTCCGGTGCCAGACTGAAGATTGTTTAGCATCCTTCTCCCCACCTAAGGAACAATTGGAGAGAAAGAAGAACATACCGATAATCCACAGTAACAACAACAGATTTACTTCTCACGCATAAATTTGAGCAAACCGTATTCTCCGTCTCCTTAGTCCCCAAGACCCAACCTCCACCATGGAAATAAATCATCAAAGGCCAACCGCCAACCGGAGCCTCTCCCGCGGGAGTAAATACCCTACATTCGACATCCGGGCCCTCACTACTCTGCCTCTTGACAAATATATCCTCTTTTTTCCCGACTGGTAACTCCTTTCCCCCACCTGGTATCAAGATTCCACTTGTTCGCGATGCAGCGACTGGTTGTAGATGCACGGGTTGAACGTTGATGATGTGTTTGTTGTAAAAAGCGGCATATGTAGGGTCAAGTTTATCTTTGATTGAGGAATGGAGGGGGTATGGTGGTTGGCTCGTGTTTGGGGTAAGGGAACCCATTTTTGGAAAACTCGGGGAAGATATTTGGCGGAGACGTCTTTTTACTTCTTTGTCGGAGGTAGGGAGGAGGAAACTGAGCCCCCGAGTTATTCGGTTCTTGCCTTTCTTCGTTGCCTTTGGAGGGTCGAAGAGTGAGGGACTTATGTATGTTGATGAGCGATATCTTGCTGATGAGGTGGAGGAGAAAGTGGCATTCAAGGATGGGGGAGGCTCTGAAGAATTAGATGAGGAGGTTTTGGAGGAAGAAAACATGTCAAACTCATATCGCGGAATATGTAGGTACACGTCAGAAGAATGGGGTTGAGGCCCTGTTCCTATCGTCGAATATTCTCCGACTTGTCCCTGAATGTCTCCCCAGCTAACGTGCCTAGTTTAGACACCCTAACCCGTTGAAGTTATCCACCAACTTAGACTATTCTAAGTTCCCGAATCTACCCCGATTAACAACACCACGAACTATCATTCGTCGGTTTGTTTTCCTCCCATCCATTATTTTCGAGGCCACAAAACCACATAGATAAGACGTATTCTTGCAAGCCTTCTTTCTGGAACGGGTAGGAAATACAAAAGGTATTTATGTAACGTTATTAGCGAATGAGCTCAAAGGGTGTGGTTGCTCTCTATACATTTACAGGTGGAGACTAGGATTGCTATTGGAGGATATGAAAAAGAGTGGAACGTTGGCTGGTGTACTATGCCTAGTTCAACCAGTTCACCCCATCTTTTGGCTTAGTGTTTGCCCGCGGGCCACACGTAGTCGAACAGGGAAAGGGGTTTTCGCTTAGATGTTGTTTTGGTTGGTGCTTAAAAGTGGGGACATATTTCAAACTGCGGCAGCATTTCATATTTATTTGAGAATAGATTCGATCATATCGTACCTTTTGTTCTCATTAAGATGGGAGTTGCCCGTGGTACGAGGAAGAGAGAGCCTACATGAGTCTCCAATACTCCAAAGTGGGGTAATGCGGGGTCAGCTGATGATCGTCATCTCACTACCAACATCACCGAGAACTCGCGGCTAAATTGCCTAAGTTGGTTGGATAGCAAATCTCACTATTTGAAACTGGGTGAGAAACAATGTTTAGAGTGTCACAATCAACATATCGATAATGGCAACCTCAACCTTACCCCTCACACCTTTCCACACACCCGTCTCCCATCCCAAAACCTGGGGTGGAGAATCTCCCCTTTATCGGGCATCAGACAATACGCTTCATTGGCTGGATCCACTCTCTGTACCCCCGGAACTTCATATTCTTTCTCTTTCCCCGTCATCACTTGAGGATGTGGAGAGAGTGTTAAAACTTGAGGAGAGTGTCAGTGTGATTCGGTTCTTTAAGGGTCAGGAAATGGCGGGGAAGTACCTCTCTGGGTATTTGAAGGGTGTTGGGATTTTGGATGAGAAGACGGGGGAATTGAATGTGGTGAAGGAGGTCTGCGATGGGGTGGAGAGGAGGATTAATGATGGTGAGTTTGTTTGTTTGTTGAATTTGATCGGTAGAAGATAGGGGAAGCTAATCTGAGACAGGGTGTATCGATGCCCAGGGTAGTTTTTGGTTTGGTGAGATTGATCTTAGAGTAAGTTTAACTCCCGCATTTTAATACCAATTTCGATGATAATAGTCCGAGAAGATGAACAAACTGACTTGGATAGGCATTGCCATACAGTATCAAAGGGCCACCTGCCTCTCACGGACCGCCAAGCGGTCGTCTCTGGAGATATGATTCCGATGGGAGCGTACATGAGATGGGCTCCGGGATTACTTTGAGTAATGGAATGGGCTGGAGTCCGGATAATAAAACGAGTTTGTCTTGACATTCTTCAAAAATCATTGACTTTTTCCCTGGGTCTTCTGTGGGGAAGAACTGACGATGGATTTTCTTGAAAGTGTATTTGAACGACTCCCTCGTACAAACGACATATGCGTATGATTATTTCCCTGAAAACAGAATTCTCTCGAACCGGAGAGTTTTTGCTAGCTTCAAGGGAACGGAGGGAGAGCCTGATGGTTTGGTGGTGGAGTACTGCGTCCTTCTCTTTCCAAAATATTAGCTCTTGGCATCCAGCCAGCCAAAGTAGTTGACTGACAAACCATCTCAGCGCACAAGGGAACATTTGGCTAGCAGTCTATGGTTCGCAGGATCCTCATAGATTGAGTAATCATTCCATTTCATATCCATCCTTCAACACACCGTTTCTCCTAAGAAGGTCACGAACTAATTAACAATCAGTGGTTTTCGACCCATCTGGTGTAAAGAAACATCAGATTTCGATCAGTGCAAAAGCTATCACATGCCCAACTTTCGGTGGAAAAGACCTTGATGAAGTGTTTGTGACTAGTGCTAGGGGGAGGGACTTCGTTGAAGGAAGTGATGGAGGTAAGTTATTTCGGCTCAAGATTCCCGGAGAATGGGGAATAGAAGGGACGGTGAGTGAAGGTTTTGGTGGGAAATTTTGAGCGAAGAGAAGGATGGAATAGATTCTGTCGCTGGGGACTAAATGTTAAGCTTCACGATTACAATTTTCGATCACTTCTCGGCACGTACAGAAGTAATATAACTTGCCACAAATGTATGGTCAAATGATATGGGCTTCTCAGAAACACTCACTTGAGAAATGTATTCCTTGAATTTCCATGATTTCCTCTTGGATTGGTATGGTGGGTTAAGGACTAGGTGGGTGCTGGCATATGGTTTATCACAATGGTTTGTTGTATTTGTATGGAGGGAGATTAATAATATGTGGAGATAGAGTGTGGTGAGCCAGAGCGGATGTGTATAGTTGGATTAAGGTTTTATATTTAAGAGAATGTAGGAATTGTGCACCCAGTTATCCTTTCCGTCCACCCAGCCAGTCCATAGTAATCGTGTCAATTCTCGCTCCATTCATTCTTCTCATCTGTCTTCTCCTTCTCCTCGCCATCTAGAAGCCTTATCCATTGCCAGACAAAGCTTTTCTCCAGCTTGCTCTGAAGTTTTCTATATTCCAAATCTGCCCTTGCCGAAATTATTACAAAGGTGTATACAGAGGTGAAGGTGAAAAGGGAAGTGTGTATAAGTGTACGAGGTGGAGGGTTTTGGGGACAATTTCGAAATGGTTGGATGTGAATGTTGTGCATTCTAACTGTTCTCACAGGAATGTTCATAAGTCGTTTGGACAGGTAGTGGGAAGCTTTTATATTTAAAAGGAAGTCTTTGAAATTTGGGAGAGTGGGCGCATTTTGATTTTTGGAAGGAGATTTTGGTTTAAAGATCAAGTTAGGTCATTGTAGAGAGAGGTTTAGTAGCTGTTGGTGGGCTTCTGGGTTGTGGTATGGTGTTGTGGTATTGTGAGATCAGTAAGCGTGTCAGGGAGTGAGGACGTTGTTTTTAGGTAGAGTGAGACGATATTTTGATGTTGTGTTAAAGTTGTACTTCAGAGGGAGTGGGGATTTATATAGGTGGTATTTGTTTGCTATAATTCGCTAGTTTTAGCACTGTCATAATAAAGGACCAGCCACCTTTTAGCGGCCTCAGCAAGTAAAAGTACGGTCGCTTGATGACGAATATGTTTTAATTCTGATTTTACGTTTCCTAGTAGCAAATTATGTCTATTTTGAACGATTTTATTTCAGAGTTATTATTTGTATGCCCCTTCTGGGACTGACAAGAAGTCCACCTCCATAAAATGTGTTAGGCTAACGAGATAGCCACAAAGCAAAGAACCAAACTCGCCATCTTTAGCTCGTCAATTAGTTTTCACCCCCTATAATCTCACCGCTACTAAACACGCCACACAAGGGAGTGTCCTTTCATACAATTGGTGAAAATGTCGCAGCGTCAACTAACAACAATCTTCTGGGATTAGAACTACTCAATTAGTGCCATCAAGAACAATTTGACCGCGCGATCTTCTCTATCTATGTTTGTACACAATTTTTTATTATTAAAACTGAATCAGCCTTAGTATTACCCCTCTTTAACACGTGATCGGCCACTCTATAGCAATTGATCCTGATGGTACCTGAGGGGATATTCACTTCCTCGCTTGAGTTCCTTTCTTACTTGAAATTTGTCTGAAGTTGATTGCGGATTTTGGAATAAAAGCAGGACTCGCAATGGATTGTTATCTACCTAGTGACTCCTCGATATATCCATACTACCCCAAGCTCTTTCGATCAACTCAATGGATGGTGAATATGCAGCTCGAAGTGTCCAGAGACTCCTAAAAAATGAAAATGAAATTGCCAAAAGCCGAGGTAGGTATGGGCCAGCTCTTTTTTTTATGTAGTTATGTATAGGTACACGACCATTGAAGAGGGTCTATCTCCAATTAATGAGATACTAATCGATTTATCAGAACTCAATTATCCACGGAAGTGGTAAGATTAAGTGAATTAGTAACACCCCTCCATTTCCAGAGCTGATTATAAGTTTGATAGCAGTCGGAAACCAAATTCGATCTAGCTCCATGTCCCCATTTCCAAGCCCCCCATTCTCGCAGTCCCTCTCCATAAATTCACTTCACACCACTCTTCCACAACACTCTCATTTACCTCTCTCTTCTCGCTTCGACCGTATGGAGCTGACATTCACTACTCAATTTTGTTAAAAATTCTCTCGATACATATATAAACTATGCCACATACACCATCCCCCATACGAGATAATATATAGCCATCTTCATATATACATACATGCATACGACACGAAATAAGCTACGCCATACATAGCATATTTGGTACACCATACCTCCTACACTTACGCCATACTGAATCCTCGATTTTCCAATACCAGCTTCACTGAATATCGCTAAAACTTCCTTTGGCTGAAGCACGTCATCAGAAGTGCCTTTCTCATGTGCCATCAAGGTGTCAAATAAAACAGCCGATATCGCTCCTCTACCTAAAGCTGTAAACAGGCCACCAGGGGGTGACACAATTGACGATTTGGTCCAAGTTTGCTTTTAAGAGGTTTTCCAATAGATACACCATTTCAAGTAATTCTACAAAATCCTGAATAGCTTTACCAAAAATTTAGTTTAGTAAAGTAGCTATGCCCTATCCAACTACGACCGTGGACTGTTCGTCGTGTATGGACCAGATCGTGAATTGTGTCACCCTCTGGTGGGCTACTTTTCATTCCACTGCTGGAATCTTAATTTCTTCCCACCTGACATTCGTCACAGAATTCCCTGAAACACACCCTGGCACAACAGCTCTAATTATATTACAGACACAACCAAATTGCTTTTGAGGTGTTGGAGCTTGGACACCAATTTCCAAGGAAGAAAGAGTTTGACGTCCATAAGCGAGCCTTAATTCAAAGTCAACAACGTCAACGCAAGTTTAACCGATTAGGTCACATGCATTCCAGTTTGCTCATTTTCGTCAAACACTCTTCCTGTCGCCAACAATAGCGCTAAAGCAGAACGTTTGGACCACCACTAAAAAATATTTAAGGCACTCTTTGCAACCCGACTTCGGTCTTTTGTCTTCTCCAGTTCACAGAACTCTCTTCACACAGAAACCAACAATCAATGACTCACACTTACCCTTCTCTCTTAAAATGGCAAACTCACCCCTTAACGATCCAAAAAACAAGTTCAACCTCTGGCAATTCTACCAAGGCGATCCTGTACCCCAGGAAGACAGTCCTGAATTGACGCAACTACGGTTCCTAGCCAAACTCGGTATCATTGGCTGGGAGGGTCTCAATCAACTATACAAAGACCTTGAGGTCGATTACGATCGCCTCAGAGCTGATTTTGATCACCAAGTCCAGGAGGCAGACAATCAACGCGCTACTGCCGACACTCAACGTCTCGATCTCACAAACACCATCGCGAGTCAACAGCGCATGTTGCAAGATCAGCAATCCACGATCAAAGCAATGGACCACCGGATCTTGACCTTGTCAAGCCAGAATCTCGGTCAAGAAACAACCCTCGAATGCCTGCAATTTACGATAGCTGATCAGCGATCCACGATTGACGGTTTTGATGGACGTGAAAAGCGCTGGTTGCACTTGGTTCGTGACTGCCGGTATCAACTCAACATCAGCGAAGTCGGTCACAAATCGATGCAGCTCGAGGCGGTACGTTTGGAGAAGGAGGTCGCTCGACTTGCTGATCAGAACGAGCGATTCGCGGGGCTGATGGAGAGGGGAGGGAGGATTGCTGCAGCTAGAATTGAACAAGCAATTGGGGAGTGTGAGGCAAAACTGGAGTGGAAGGACGACAAGATTACGGAGCAAGCAATGCTCATTAAGAGCTTGCAAGCACAAGTTTCGAGACTTGAAAGCGAGAATCACGAGTTGAAGAGTGGTTCGGAGACGGAGGGGACAAGTGTGGGAGATGATGAGGAGTTGAGCGGACGCCCTGCTAAACGACCTAGAATCTGAGGGGTACAAGGGCCAGTATGTGTTGAGTGCCACCGTTTTGTGAGGAACAGTGCACGGCCTGGTACTCGACACATATTGGCCCTTGTAGGACTATTTGTAGGACTATTTGTTGGAGTATTGTTTTCTGTATAATAGTCATCTTTTTCAATCGATGGTTTTCTTGCTTAAAAAAAACTAGCCTCCTATTTTCACGTGACGTGATGTTTTGCTACCCATAGCAATTTAATTTTTCAGTAAGCATTATTCACCGTGGTAGCATTATCCGAGTGATTTCAATGTAAATCAATGTTTTCAATTCAATCTTGATAGCTTTTATCATCGTCTTGTTATCATTGTCTTAAATTTTCTACAGAAGTTAATTATTATGAACTAAATAAGCTTACTGAACTTCTGATGAACATAACAAGCTGAAAGCATGATTGTTAATTTCCCATTATAAACCAAAATCTATATTAGAGATTAATTCTTAATTGTTAGACATAGATGTTCTAATCTAGTCGATACTATAGTAGTACTACACTCGGTTATAAGATTAAAAAGAAAGAGAGGAATGCTAGAGAAGCCTAAGTACTGATATGTTTGATCCAGCAGTGAAATGTAAAGTACTACTTGTTAGATTACTTGAACGGGGGTGATCTTAGTACAAATACAAAAATTAAGCGCGGTATAGAGTTAAGGAGTCAGAAAGTCAGGAAATCGTGAAATGCCTTATGAAATAATTATATTAAGAAATAATCGCGTCAGCGTAAACGGCCCATGTCTGTTCCGTAAGCTAGCCAATTCTCTCCAGAAATCTCCTACTAACCTCTCTCATCCCCCATTACCTACTCCAAATCACCTCACCACCACTTCGCACCCCTCCCCCTCCACCTTCTAAAAACCTCCTTCTCCCCTCCCCTAGCCCCCCATAACTTGAACCCCCCAGGAACACCTCCTTGGAAGACTCCAACCGGATCGTATTTCTGACTAACCGTCTTCAACCGACACAAATTCTCATTCCCATAACTAAGCAAAGGATCCTGCCAGTCTCCCGCGTAATTAAAGTATTTGAAGCCATTGAATGCTAACTCTCTTTTGGTCAAGTGTTCCACGTCGGCGATGAATTTCTTTTGCGATGCGTTGATGAGCTCGTCATCTGCGGCATTGGTCCAAGATAGGGACGTTTGGAGGAGGGTGAGGAGGTGGGCGTCTGCGGGGAGGTTGAAAGAATTGGTATTGTTGGCTTGGGTGGAGGGAAGGCGTTGGAGGGTTAGCGAGTAGACTAAACCCTCGACTTCGGAAAGAGGAGCGACTGATTTGGTCCAGAGTGCGTGGATGAAGCGGAGGAGGGGGAGGGTGGGTGTGAAGACTGTGTTTGTGTAAAGACCTCTGCAACCGCTGTTAGTATCTTTACTTTCCTCATCTCCATCGCTCTGGGGGAAAAGAAGCGTACCTCTCATCAACTGGCTGATTCCCCGCCATTTCCTCCACAAACTCACTCAAAGTCCCCACCCTCTCGGTATTAATTAACTTCGGCTCACTAACCAGAAACTCCTTAAAGATAGGCGGATCTACTACAGGCTCCGAGTATTCCAAATTATTCACATTAATATACCCAACACTCTTCGTCCAAGCATAGCTATTCAAAACCGTAGCCTTCTCATCAAAGTTCTTCGCCTTCATGAAATTGTTGAAAGCTAAAAGTTGCTGGTCCACAGTCCCGTTTTGGACAAGAGTATAGACGGAACCACCCCACATCGGTCCCTGAGGAAACGTTTTGAGAGTAAAATGCGTTACAACTCCGAAATTGTTTGAACCGCCTTGGAGAGCGGAGAAGAGGTCGGGGTGAGAAGTTGCAGTGACGTTGAGGATTTCACCGGAAGCGAGGACGATTTCGTAAGCGAGGATTTGGTCGCAACCCCAGCCGTGGGCGGGGGAGAAGAATGATATACCTCCTAGATTCTGGAATTAGTATCCAAAACTTCTAGCACAACAACTCGTGCAAAAACACAAGTCCAAAAGAGGTAAAAGGGAAACAAATGAAGGGGAAACAAAAAATAGAAAGGGAGAACAAACCACCCATCAAAAACCCCCCAACTCCAATCCCCCTAACCCGTCCTCCGAGGACACTGACACCCAAAGGATCCAGCGTCGCATATACTTTATCCCAAGTAGCTCCCGTTCCAACCCTCACGGTCTCCAATCCCCCTTCTGTCTCAATCCCACTAAGCGCCCTCAAATCCAAAGTAACGCCGCCCTCCAGATTCGCCGCCCCATCAACCGTACTATGTCCCCCAGATCTAACAGCAAAAAGACCCTTCTCGGCCCAACTCTTTGGGTCAGCTTCATAGATCTCACCCAAAGCCTTGAGAGCTACGGATACATCCTCCGTTGATGTCGGGGAGACGATGCAGGAGGGACGGGTCTGTTGTTCCGTTTGCCAGAAGTAGGAGGCTAGGGAGGAGGAGTAGGATGATATGCTACTCGTGGTGGAGTTTGAGGGGAGAGTTGTGTTGGATGGTGTGGTTGAGTTTGTGGTGAGAGGGGAGGTGGAGTTGAAGGTGGTGTTTGTAGTGGGATAGAAGACCTTTCCTGGTAACAGGTAGGAGAGGGTTGAGCAGGGCGAGGACACAGAAACGTATTCTGGGCTTGCGAATGCCTGCTCGACCGAGAAACCGAGGACGATAAACGAGAGGCTGGATATAGAGGTATACATGATGTCTAGGATTAGGTAGCGACCACCAAACGTTTCCCCGATTAAGGAGAGTGAGACGAAAGGGAATCGAAATACCAATACCGCAAACCGCAAAGAGAGAAACATCCCATAGAAGCATCTCCTCATTTATATGAATTTCAATTCCCCTCACGCCAAGTCATAGTCATCTCGTAACCATATTTCAAGAGTTTATGAGAAAGGGTAAATCCTTATCAAGGGGGGATAATATTCGCGATGTAAGCATATCAAAAACTCAAAAGTACTGACCCAAGGTACCACAGGCATGCCCCACGCTGCGGGAGTTCGGCGAATCAACAACAACACGGCAACACCATTACATGCCTCCGGACTCGCTCTAAGCACCGATCGGATCCATCACAAAGATTACATACCGGTATCCTAGTCCATAAAGGCCACCAGAGCACTACTTTAAGTCTAGGTACAGAAATAAATTCATTTATGACATTTAGTCGCCAAAATATCCAATCCCTCAAGTGCGGAAGAACCGGAAATGAGCAAAAGGTAAGGTTAAAAGAAAAGGTAAAAAAGAGATTTTGACAAGAGCACGATATCTTGGCGAACTCAGAACAATCAAGATGAACAGAACATGCGCCTGTGCTCAAGAACACAGAACCAAGAAACCCGTGGACCAACACTTATCTGTCCTATTTACGACCTCTTTCTCCGCTTTAAAATGGTAAGTAAGACACAAGGACAGTGAAATAAGTCTATAATAATCAAAATGAAGTCACTTACAGTAATAGGTGTTCTTGCAACTTGCAAAAACTAGATTCTCACGAATGAGTACACACCCTGGTAAACCTTCGTCAATTGGGGGCCTCCCAGTAGACAGAATAAGGGGCACCATTACTTCATTCTGTTAGTGCTTCCCAAAACTCTGGAAGATATTAAACTGGGACCCTGTGTACCTACTAATAGCATTTTTCGACACGTTGTAGGTTCAAGTGGTATGGTTGTAGTAGGATCGCTAAATTACCTATTTGGTCTACTGAGAGAGAGCCCAGCGAAAACACCTTGTTCATTGCTCCACTCCATATGTACCTGACCACAGACAGAAGCACTTCTATGTCAAACCCAAAATATGCTACAAGCGAAGGAAAGAAAGAATTAGCCTTTGTACAATACCAGCACAGCCCGTCCATCCATCAGTCATACAATCATCACGCCCATACCGTCATCTCTCGACCAAATTCCTTTTCTTGATCCACGCAGCAAGACTCCGTAACCTCTCGCCACTGGCCCTCATCAACGCCTTATCCGCCTCCTCCCTCTTCTTCACCATCGCACTCTTCTTCTTGCCCCTCCTCTCCCCCTCCTTAACCTTCTCCTCTCTAGCTTTGATCCCCCGTTCAACAGCATCTCCTAACCCCGGCGTATTATAACAATCACAAGCCTTCATGTAAATCCTCAAAAGATTCTCTATCAAAACGGCCACTTTCGCATTATCCCCCACGTCTGTCGTGATTGCCGCAAAGGGTAAGTAGCATTTCTCTAGTATATCCTGAGATATCTCATCGTGCTTGCGTTTCGAGATGGTGTAAGGACGGGGCGCATCATTGGAGAGGAGACGAAGGAGGAGGAGTTGGATGAGGGAGACTTGGGCGACAGTGGGAAGGAGGGAGGTGCGGGAGGGGGAGAGGAAGAGGGAGAATGCTGGCGTGGCGATGGGTTTTAGGGCTTCGTAGAGGGTGTCGTAGAGGTTGCGGGTGTCGACGAAGTCTTCTTCGACGTGTGCTGATGCGCGGGAGAGCTGAGGTTTGGTTAGTGTATCATATTTTGACGGTGCGTGGGTGGTTTTACCATTGCCATCAGACGCTGTCGTAGAGCGATGGAGTCAGTCCCTCCCAAATGCATATCGACATCAGATTCTTCTTCCTCGTCGTCGCTCTGCGTTGATTTTGGGCTCTGAAAATCATTCTCACCCATTTCATCATCGTAGTCCCCAAATTTTCCCTCTGCCACGCTATCTACTCGTTTCCGCTTCTGGCCTTGTTCATGCTTCAGAATCTTCGTCTCATTCGGATACACCTGAGGGAACTCCTTCAAATTGGCCGGTCCCCCATCCGCAAATATCGACCTGATAACCCTCTTCAAAGCAGTCGACCTCCCGCGAACATGGGCCAAATACTCAATCAGAAGTGATTTCCTTAGCATCTGGTATTCCGGTTCTTTCTTCCCATCCGCATTGTGCTTCTCCATATCCATCCGTTCCCTCTCCTTATAGTCCTCATCCAGAACATCCAACATGAATTCCAACCAGACCTTCCAGTACTGCCATCGTTTCGGGTATTTGACGCTGCAGTTGAATGCCCAGCCCACTATGTGCCAGAAATCCTTTGCGCATCTTCGTAACCTACCTCCATTTGCGATGACACCCTGCATGCGATCCGGCCTTTCTTCCTCTGAGCCACTACTATCTGGTTCCGTCGCATACCGGCCACGACCACCCCTTGACCTAAGAATCTCCGGTTCGGAGAGAGAGAATGCCTCCCCTAGATTCGCATTCAACGGACCAAGTATAGACAGTATATTCCGCAGAAGGGTAATCGCACGCGCAGGCAGGTCCGCACTTTCATTAGGAAGTAAATGCGTCGTCCACCTAGGATGCACCAGTAGCGCGCTTACGAGTTCGATATGAAAAGGAATAGGAGTGATGGCAGGTCGATTCAGGCATTTTGGATGGGATGCACCGGCGGTGACAAGGTCACTGAGGAGGCTCAGGGCGCTGTGATCTATTGGAGGTGTAAGTAGCCGTGTGAAGGTGCAGGGCTGCAGGCGTACATACAGAGGGATTCATCGAAGAATATATGGCAATGCTGCTGGATTTCAGCAGCTGGTTTTTTGGAAGGACGGTACCGCTTTGTGGGCTGGGGGAGGTCATTGATGTCTGTCATTTCATGGTCACTTGGGGATGATTTGGCGGAGTAGAAGCTTTCTGGGGGGGAGGAGGCTGCTGCTGAGCTGGTGCTGGCGGGCGAGGGCATCTCGGTGATGTGCCCGCGGGGTACGCGACTAGATTGCGCTACGACGGGTGCACGCGATTGAGGGAGGGAGGGGTGAGACGCGTTGATATGTGATATGACTTTCTTGATATTGAACAATCCATTGTTTTATATTAAAGAGCACCCGTATCATGTTTTACTCGCTTTACTCATAAATTTGCGTTTGCAAACAAAGGACCAGCAGGTACAGGTTACAGGTACGACCAACAGACCACAACCACGAGGGTGAGAGTCGCCGGAGAAACATAAACAGCATCAGACAAACGAATCTAGAAATACCTGGTACAGATTTCAGGAGAATCCTGTCTTTTTATAACAAGCACGCCTTGCGTCAAACAAATTCTCCTCTCCTGTGCCTTCAAATTAACCAGAAGAAGACTGCAATCAAAGAAGGTCAAGGTTTGGCAAACACCTCTTCTAGCTTCCTCTTCTGACTACGGCAGTTCGTTGTAGTATATGAAGTTTCTTCCAGCATTTTTACTCGGAATGAAACTATGTCGACTCTCAACTCCGTCTCCTCGACTTCTTTGTCATTTTATTTGAGCGGCTTTTTGGAAAGATAGGTGGACGAGTATCCTGTCGCGCTTGGCTCAGCGTCATTCTTTTTGTGGCCTGTCGGGTCCAACTTCTTCTCCTCCTCAATCCGACCCCGACGACTTGGAATCGAAACGGACCAGCTCCCAGCTCTCTAACTCTCGCTCCTTCTTCAGTCGACCTCATGTCACCACGACGAGAGCAGAGAAGGGAGGGAGCGATTGTTCCGACCTTGTTGGGAGAATCTACGTCTCCATCGTATACTTGCCCTCGTACAGTTTTAACTTGTCTCTCCGTTTCAAATCTCCGTGTTCTTCCTTGATCTCTGCGTTTCCCCTCTCATGTTTTCGAACTGTTCCGTTTGTTGAAAGTTCCATTTTTACGACTTCATTTTTTCGTGTTTTGAACATTTCCCCATTGTGCTGTTATTTCGAGTGGGGAGCTAGCTAGTGCCTAAGTTTCTTCAAGTACATGCTCGTTATTTACTGTTTGATGCTGTTTGTTCGTCATAACCCGCTATCTTTCACACAGTCTACTCAAGCAGCAACAATATCCTTTTCCAAAATAATCTTCCATCATCTCAACCACAGAAACCTACCACACCAACCCTCATCACCTCTATCACAACTATGGAAGTCTCCCCCAACTTCGAAAACATTGAAAGAACACGCATCCACCTCTATCATCTTCAATAGATCACTGAAATCGAAGCACTGGTTCTTGTAAGCATGTTAATCTTCTTCTACATCCACACCCACATCATAGCCATCACCTCTTTTGTCCTCTGCTAGACGCTCTTCTGCTTCTTGGGTTTCTCCTCTTATCGACAGAACCTTTTCTTCGTCGACATGGTTATTATTTTACTCTCATGGTTGTTTGGGCTATGCTGTAAACTCATCAGAATGAGGACGGCTGGTGAGTGAAAGGAAATAGGTACAAAAGAACAAAATGGCAAAAGTTAGTTGACTAACTCTGAGTGGTTAATTTCCACTCTGAAATCTCCACGTTTTCTCTACCCCGATCCACACAGAACACAGTATAGGACACCCCCCTCGGAAGTCCATAGGGAGACAGACCTCTGAAAGAACTTTTTGGTTTTGTTTTGTTCTTTGGCAGTGAGAAGGTGTTTTATTATTTTGATGGTCTAGCTATCTACTGAGTACCCTCTACCAGTGCGTACTCTACTATTTTTATTTTAGACTCATCAGAATTTTCGTCGTCCCAGTGCACCAAGCCTGGTGCTCTTTTCAACTATGTCCTTATGCGCGTTGGTGTGGATATCTGTTTAGAGGGGGGTGTTTCAGGCCGAGGGTTTGCCGAGTGGGTTGTTTTATGAAAACGGGGGTATAGCTAAGTGATTACTCCTTGTTAGTGAATATTGATATTCAAGGGGGTATGGTGTGGTGTTTGATTTTCCAGTCTGAATGGGCCTCAGAACGAGCAAAAAAGGGGAAATGCTCTCTTCTAGTTCTCTACTGTAAGCTGTTACCCCTTCAAATTCCCATCTTATTACCTAGTCACCGAAAGAACCCGAGGCGAGACGGAACCTAGAATTACGTAGCACAAGTGTGTTCCAATTCGATTGGAGAATCATTCTGATCTCTTCCCCAATCTCAGATATACAAGGTTAATATACGAGTGACGACATTATATCTCGCATCAACAAGGGTGGATCGATTCTGTTATTGCCTAATTAGGAAGGTGTTACATATCCACAGGATCTTCTGTCGTAACCAACAAGCTTTGCTTGGAAGCACTATCAAGCTTTCTATGCAGCTTCATGGCGTGCTGCAAGGTACCCCTCAATTTTCCGAGTACAATTCAACATACATCCCACTTACCTTCCTATCATAGCTTATCCGACTTATCGTGGATGCACCCAGTCCATTAGAATCAGCATCGCTACTGTGCTTCGGCGTTCTGTGCCGCACGAATTTCTGTAAGCCAATATTTAGAATCCCAACAAGAAGTTCAAGGGTCGCTACTATAATAAGAATGATGCCCCCCCGTCCTAGGTCGTTTATCACCCCTCTTCAACCCACCCCTCGAGCTGACTGAGACATCATGTTGCTTCTCTCTCTCGCGGTATTTCTTACCGGTGGTATGGTCCTCGAGACCTTAGCCGGTCCCGTTTCCGAGGAATACAATGGAGCTCGAACCAAGCGAGAGATTCCTTCATCGCACAGTCTTCATGAGCGACATGTTCCTCAGACAGCGAAGAGATGGGTCAAAAAATCAAAGTGCCCAGATACCCAAGTCCTTCCCATGCGCATTGGTTTGAAACAACACAATCTGGAGGCCGGTCATGACAAGCTTATGGATATGTGAGTACCAAATTTGCTTCAATTGATAACCGATTGGTGCTGACCTTATTCAAGTTCAACTCCAGGATCAGATAATTATGGTCAGCACATGACACCAGAAGAGATCATTGAATTTTTTGCCCCTCATCCATCTTCCACGGATGCTGTAGTGCAATGGTTAGTTAATTCGGGTATTACCACTGATCGCTTTGCGATATCTGCCAATAAACAAGTACTACAACACCACAATCCACATCTGAGAAAAATGAATAGAGGCTAACAACATCTTCTCCAGTGGATCCAATTCGACGCTCCAGTCGCGGAAGTAGAAGACCTCCTCTCAGCCGAATTTTTTGTTTGGGAGCACAACTCGGGAACTATTGATATTTCGACGGAAGAGTATCATGTGCCAACGCACATCAAGGAACACATCGACTACGTAACTCCCGGCACGAGACTCCGACAAAGAAATATCAAGGTTTCACGAGAGGGGGAGCTCGAAAAACGGATCTCGGCTCAAAAACCCACCCCTTTTATCACTCAGCTACCTGGATTCCCCAATCCAAACTCTTCTACTTGTGATATATACGTTACAGCTGATTGTACAAGAAGTATGTTTGGTGCTTCGATGGTTCTGTGATCACAAGTTGACTCTGTTATTCTAGCTCAGTACAACATTCCGAACACCACGACTGCTGCTCCTGGTAACGAACTCGGTATTTTTGAGAGTCTCGATGTTCATTATAGCAGAGCTGATCTGGATATTTATTTCAGCCACCTATACCCGTAAGTCACCTTTTCCATCCACCAGAGGGAGCCTTTTTGATCATTTCGTAGCAACATACCAAAAGGGACATACCCCGAGGAGCGTTTGATCGATGGTGCAATTGGAGCTACAGAGGACACAACTGAATTCGTACCAATCAACCTCGAAGCTCCTCTGGACTTTGACTCAGCATGGCCCCTGATCTACCCCCAGAAACTAGTTCTCTTCCAAGAAGACGACGAGTACTACGAATCAACTGGACAATTTAGTGGTTTCTGGAATAGTAAGTATCAGATACCCCTTCACACGAAAATGCCAACTAAAGTTTTCAAGCCTTCCTCGATGCTATAGATGGAAGCTACTGCACCTACAGCGCCTACGGCGAAACCGGAGATTGTACCGACCCAGCTTGCGTGGACCCAGCATATCCCGATCCCAATCCAGGCGGCTACAAAGGCGCTCTCCAATGCGGAGTCTACAAGCCCACGAACGTGATCTCCATCTCCTACGGAGCAGGTGAACAGGACTGGCCAGATTACTACATGAAGCGGCAATGTAACGAATGGATGAAGCTCGCTCTCCAAGGTGTAACGGTCGTCATGTCATCTGGCGACTCTGGAGTCGGTGGCGATGCTGGAACTTGCAATGGAAAATCGGGTAACATTTTCGAAGTCGATTTTGCTAGTTCGTGTCCTTATGTTCTTTCGGTGGGTAGTACAGAGTGGGATCGTGTTAATGGCTCTGCTCCTGTACCGGGACAGAAATTGAACGAAGTGGCCACGAAGAGATTCCCTAGCGGTGGGGGATTTTCTAATATTTTCGGGATCCCTTCTTATCAACGAGATGCCGTGTCAACATACTTTGGCCAAGTGGAATCAAAGCTTGGCTTTGATGGTTATCATCATTATGTTACGGATGGGGATTTTAGCTCTGTGACTGGGGGTGTGTATCACCACGGCGGAAGAGCTTATCCTGACGTTGGTGCTGTGGGTGATCGACAGGTTGTGTACTCGAATGGGTCTTGGTGGTTGGTGGGTGGGACCTCATTGTCTGCGCCAGTTTGGGGAGCGGTCTTGACACTGGTTAATGAGAAGAGGATTGAGGCAGGAAAGAGTACCGTTGGTTTTATCCATCCCGTTCTCGTAAGTTTTCTTTCTTTCTTTCGTTTTCTTAATAAGTTGGTGGGAAATTTGGCCGCTAATTTCGTGACATGTAGTATCAACATCCGGAAGCGTTTACCGATGTCACAGTTGGTAGTAACCCCGGCTGTGGTTCACCTGGTTTCCTCGCCGCGAAGGGATGGGATCCGGTTACTGGACTTGGGTATGTTTTGCCTCTTTTCATTCCTCATACTGCACTTGCTGACTCAATGTTAAAGATCTCCAAACTTTCCAGTGCTGCTGGATGTGCTGCTGAAAATATGACCCTAAGGGATGCCTCAACTCTCGGAAAGAAGCAGGGGGGTCTTGTTTTAGGGCTTGTAAGACTTTTGAGCAGTATCCCCGAAACTAGATTCCGACTTTCGGGACGAGAGCGCTTTCTTGAAGCTAATGTAAACGATTTTTAACTTTTAGCCATATATCTTATTGCCACCTGTGAGATCATGTTCAACACAAACTCTTTCTTGTGTTTATCCCTGTCACTGCCAAGGTCTAGGTTCCCGTTGATATGCTGTGATATGCAGACTTCGTTTGTTTGTGTTACGTTACCATGAAGGATCTCTTGATATGTTGGGTTGGTATCCGTTGGTAGGTCGCTTAAATGACGATTCAAGTAGTATGAGAGCTGGTGATTCAATATGCGTCATATTCTTGTCGGTTTGGTGAAGGGTTCGTGTCTTCCTTACGAACGAACTATATGTACCGTGTATGGAACGGACATGGGCCGAGAGGAGGCTCATTAATTATGAGTTTCAATCAAAGATACATTGATATCCCTAAACAAGTCGACTCCCTTTTCACTCTTCTTGAGTTACATGCATCCCAACTTATTGCCACTGCCACTTCCACTTCTAATTCCACTTCTAATTCCACTTCTAATTCCACTTGTACATTTGTCGGTTCCTTCTACTCCTCCTCCTCGCTCTCGCGAGTCGTGTTAAGGTATATTTTTCTTCTTAAATATGTAATAAGGAAGAAGAAGAGGAGGAAGAGGAAGTAAAGTATGAGAGAGAGAAAGTGTTGCGTCTCGCACCCTTTCCTCAGTAGGAGGAGAAATATTACACGGAATACCTAAAGCAGTATAGCTGTCACGAGATTTCGATCCCTGACTCCTCCTCTTCCCTCCTTCTCCATCTTCTCTCTATCTTATTCACCTCTCTTGAAACAGATAGTCCATAGACTACTTCTAGCAATAGAACAGTAGAAACAAGGTTTACAGATTCTAGAGACAGTGGTGTGGTTCTTTAGAGTTCGTTAAATTACTTGAGTAATTTATGTTCGTGATTGAATATTCATGAAGCTTGAGCCTTTCGGCTCTTCTCCGTTCCGTAAACGTCCTGCTCACGAGACCCTTCGTGGTCTTGGATTTTGCCCAACTTTGTAAGGACTGGGGGCGACATCAGATTCAACTGCACCCGCTTTGAAGTTCATCGCCATGGTGTTGATAGATCTACTGTTCGCTGTCATCGCAGTGGCCTTGACTGGTCTCGCATACCTCTTGTTCATTTGGTATCGACATCGCTCCCGCATCAATGCTCTACGCAAAAGAGGCATAGTAAGTCCAGAGGACTCTATTAACCTTTTCCTCTACTGAGTTGACATCGCAATAGCCTATGCCAGCAGGATGGAGTTGGATCACTGGCCACCTCCTGGTCCTCGACCGCGCCTTTCGTCATTTCCCACCCCTCACCAATGTCGCACTTGTCATACACGAACTTAGTCGCGAATTCGCACACACAGAGATGTTCGTCTTGGATCTATGGCCAGCATTTCCACCCACCATTATTACCTTCAATCCCGAATCTGAACTGCTCATCTCGCAAAAGTACAATCTTCCCAAACCGATTACGAGTTTGAAAACTGTGGAACCAATTGTAGGAGGTCCCAGTATCCTGTCGATGAATGGGGGCGAGTGGAAGAGATGGCGATCTTTACTTAATCCGGGATTTAGCGCTGCGAACTTGATGGAGTATGTTCCTTATATTGTCGACAGTGTAGGGGTGTTCTGTGAGAAATTGGAGCACAATTCGAGCAGGGGCGTTATTTTACTTGATGAGTTTACTACGAAATTGACGTTTGATGTTATTATGAAAGTGGCTCTGTAAGTGTTAAATTTCGACAAAACTTGAACTCATTGTAATAAAGTGCCAACTCTTACTCATGCAGGGACGCGGACACCAACTACCAGCGAGCAGAGCACATTCTTGCAACGGCTCTGGATACGATTACTAATTGGCATTCATTTTGGGACGCCAGATCTTTGCTCCACCCCGCTCGACCTTTCGTTCAAAGATATTACGGCAATATCATGAAGGCTTATATTGGTAAAGAACTCGAAAAACAATTCAAGGAGCTCAAGAAAGAACACTTTGCATATTCAACCTCGGCTGCGAAACGTGCAACGAAAGCCAAATCAACCATAGCTATGGCATTGGAAGCTTTCGTCGAGGAAACAAAGGACAAACACAAGCTAAGCGAAACAAAGTTAGATCCAGAATTTGCTAAAATCGTCACCAATCAGATACGCCTCTTTCTTCTGGCAGGTACCGACACAACCTCGAGTACTATCGTGTTCATATACCATGTCCTCTCTAAACATCCTGAAGTCCTCCTTCAACTACGAAAAGAGCACGATTCTATCTTCGGCACCGACATCTCACAAACTACCACTTTACTCAAAGCACAGCCCGCTCTCCTCAACAATTGTCGCTACACCCTAGCAGTCATAAAAGAAACGCTACGCCTTTATCCTCCAGCAACGAATATGAGACAGGGTCTTCCTGGGATGGCACTTACAGCATTAAACGGCAGCTCACTTGATACCGACGGATTACATGTCATCGTCAATCACCAAACCACTCATAAAAACCCTCGCGTCTGGGTTAAGGCAAACGAGTTTCTCCCGGAACGCTGGCTCGTACAAGTAGATCACCAATTATACCCTCCTCGGGGTGCATATAGGCCGTTTGATGTTGGACAGAGAGCTTGCATCGGACAAGCACTTGCGCTTAATGAGATGAGGATTATTTTGATTATGACAGCGAGGAAGTTCACAATAACGCCGGCTTATGAAGAGTGGGATTTGCTGCAGGAGGTGAAATTGGGGTTTTGGGGAAGGATGAAGAAGGGGATGAGGGGGGAGGAGATTCGTACTGTGGATGGGGATAGGGCGTATCCTATCGACAAGGCGGGGTCGCGTCCATCTGATGGATATCCGTGTAGAGTTGAAAGACTGGATTGAAAGTCTCAGCTCAATCAATCTGGCAAAAATTTCTGGCAGATTCTGGCTACGGCTTTGTGATTCGAAACACCCCTCACAGAAAAAGGGAAACTGCACATGCCCGTAATTAAAGTCAACTGTTGTCCACAAAAAGGGCATCATACTTGTCATTTAATTCATGAGGTATCCTGTTTCCCCCACAAACTAAATGAAACTTAGCCGACAGTCCTGAAAGTATTCCTAAAGAAGAGCGCCCGGTTTTCCAAGTCTTGCGTCATTAAATACCAATTTACGAAATCTTACTCCACTTCTTGTAACCGAGAAACTTGTTCCCCCCCCCCGTGGCACCTGAATGCGACCTTTTTATGTTGCCTTTGAAGGTAGTTGCAGATCTGCATCTGTCATTACAGAAAAGGTTGGAGGTTATGGTTGTATTCCTGGTGGGCTTTTGTAAGATACAACTTGAATTAGAAAAAAAACCCGACCCAACTGTGCTCCATGGCCAGTATTGCTTCAGCATTGAATATTTATTATGTATAAAAGCTGTATACTGATAACAACGTTACATAAATCACTGTAGAAAACACCATCACTAAGTAAGAGAAGGCTGTCTGATTTTTCATTAGCTCCCCTACTTGCAAACTACAGTTTATTAAAGACGGACATCAGTGTTATTATTTCATATATACTTACAATGTCCACAATCGTTTATAAATACTAACTACCCTTTCTTTGATTAATTCATACTAGTAATGTTCACAGTAGGGTTAGCACATTATCAAACGCGAGAAGTAACCCTCTGTCTTTATCATAAACTAGGAATGAAGACACTGAACTCAAACTACTATCAACCTGTACATAATACCAAATCGAAGATGTTAGTCGTGTTCTGTTAAACCACACAAGTAATATCTCGAAAGAAGTGAGTTGAAGATAACTAAATCCGCCTAAAAAAAGAAATTTGGCATGGGTAGCGGGTGTAAAAAGTCAAGAATTAGCGGGAATCAACGCGAGTTTGTTACGGAAGGGGGGTTTTTCAAATTCGGCAATGTGAAAAAGAGCTCTGGGAACCAAACTTAATTGCTAAAATAGACCTGGATTTGACCCACCATGGCCCTCCAAAATCATTACAGAAGAAAAAATATCTTATAATAGTATTATCGGACGCCATCTTCCCTTACTAATTAATTGTTAGAATTACCTTTATTCACTTGTAGTAAATACCCTTTAAACTTTTGAGTAACCTTTATAACATGTTTCATGTGACGATATCTTATTTTCTCCTTCTTGTATAAGGCTAATTAGCGCGCTGTAGTTACTACATTTCGTATCTGTCGGCCGTTTATATCGTTGCTTAAGAGTTTATCGAGATGATTAATTAGATCCTCTATATCGATGAGTTCGGGCTTATTCTTATTTCTAGTATCCTTGTTGAAATCTGCTAGACGTTTGATGAATATTTTCCAGATTTGTTTTCGTTGCTCTTTGTCCAAGTTCTCGTAGTGAAGAGCAAGTTAGATCCCTGACCATCAAACAATTAGGATGGACTAAAGACTTTCATAGGGCTCAACCTACTGCTCTTGAACGCTTCATCGAAGGTGCCGACTCGGTTGCTTGTGAGGATCAGGATACCTGCATTAATTTTAATTCAAACATCGGTCAATCGAATAGTCACGCAACTAACCTGTATAGTATTCTAGCACACGCAGAAACACAGAAACGAGTGCGTTTCTTTGCAAATCCTGTAAAGTTCTCTGTTCAAGAAATACATCGGCCTCATCAAGTAAAACAACTATCTATTGTTAGAATGTGCTGAATCCTTGGAAGTAGAGTATCGGAACAAACCACAACCCCAAGTCTTTCCCAAATGCAATACAGTCTCAAGATATTTTTCGACGGCGCTAACATCAGTTCCGATATCGCCGCATGTTACCCGATATAAGGGCTTTTCAGCTATCTCAGCCACTGATTCTGCAGTAAGTGTCTATGGCGGAGGTTAGTGATTAGTATAAGGCAAATCAGAAGATCGCGGTCAACACTTTCAAATATGCTTACCTTTCCAGTACCTGGGCCACTTTCCTTTTGTCAGTATTGCATCAGTACGTCACTCTTTTGGAGACTTACCCATGAAGGAGAATTATCAACCCTATTATAAGTATTAAATCAGCCCAAAGCGAAGCATGAAAAAGAAGAGCATCTTACCGGTTCCTTTTCCTTGCATGAGATCTGTCCCTCTCTCTGCAGCTAGCTGATTAGTAACAAGTGCTGTTATAAGCTCCTTGGTGTCTTCATCTGCAACAAGACTCTCGAAAGCTTCCTTATTCCATTTAACAGGCACTATATCGTCAACTTTGAGATCAACTGCGACAAACAAGATATCAGAATTTATATCAAGAGAGAGGCGATGTGTACGAACCCTACTTCTTCTCTTGCATGTTGAAACCCCTCACAGTCGCCGGTAATAATAGAATGAAGTTTCCAGCTGGAGGTTCCTCTTTTTTAGTGACATTTGTTCCAAAATCGTCTCTCAATCGAGTGCTTGTGGAGAACTTTTCCGGATGCATCTTTTTGAAAGTAACTGAGTCAACCATGAATCTAGTATCAGTCTGATCACATGTGTAAGCAAGTACCATGCCGTACTCTTGCACTGAAACTCACGTTGATTCCTTCACGTTTGTAATCCCATCCCTTGTACGCCACATAATTCCTATGGCGACAGCTCCAGAAGTTCCGACCCCTGCTCTTGAGCCGTTCTTTGACACCGATCTCAGCGTGTTGCAAAGGATAGAATGGCAAAGTTTTGATTTCTACCTCTTCATCTAACTTTCAAAAGATGCTGGAGGGTCTGGAAGAACTCCTGAACTCTATACTGAGGTCTTTTGAAGCCCTTTGGAAAACATCATCGAATTTCCAATGGCAACTTCCAACCGATAAACTGTACTCGAGGACGTCATTTTGCCCATCTTGTTTTTCAATGACCGAACGATATTCCTCTGGCCAGCCATCTTCTTCGAAGGCTACGAGCCCGTCGGATTCTTCGCTTACAATGATGCACTTTAGGCTGTATAGATACTCGAAATACCTCGCCGTTATCATGTGTCTCGAAAAAAGGGCGTCGACTTCTCTGTATTCTTCGTCGATTTTCAGAGAAATATATTCAAGAAACATATTGTACTCCGTCTTCTGCTCTTTGTTCAAGCAGTCTCTGGTACTAGGGTCTTCAAATTGTGGTCGATTGTGATAGAACCAAAAGTACGGCGCCTCCAAGGTAGAACCCGGCTCAAAAACGGGATAGTACTGATCGTCATGATTAGTAGTCGCTGTCATTGTTTTTAAAGCCTGAGCTAGGATTTCAGATACAATGTATAACTCTTCGTTAGTAGGTAATGGTGTAAGAGGGTTTCTTTCGTAGATACGTCGTTTTGTTTGAATAGCAGATTTCGGCACTTTGGAATCTCCTTGGCAGCACATGTATCGCCGATACACGATAAACGAGGTGGTTGTTTCTTGTCGTGCAATATATAGCTCAACGTCTCTGGAAACACAGTGCCCTTCTAAATGTCCAACATCATCACGTTGGTATAGAAGAGGGGAGTCCGAATAGATTGTCTCTGTTTCACGCCCACAGGTAACTTTGTACAGTATACACCGTGACGGCGTTCGTGACGTAGAAGCTTGTAGCTCAAGTAATTTTTTATCCTCCTCGAGTTGGGAAATTCGTTGAAGTAGCTCTTTATGTTGGTTGGTTTCTGAAATGGCTGGATTGAGCTGAAATGGCGGTGTTCGATCATGTAGGCTTTGGTTGTGGTATTCTGTGTTTGGGTGCTCCGAAACTCTGTCAATTGGCCACTTGGACCCCAGGGTATCATTATAAGACAAATGGGGAGTAGTTGACGAGGATTTTGGGGAGAAGGGCAGCAGATCACGCATCTGCCTAGACCTTTGTCCGTTTTGAATACGTGTACTCTTTTCAACTTCACCAGATTCAAATACATCTACTGAAGTTCTCTCGAGAAGAGAATCCTCAATCCTGCGCCTTTTCCTGCGCATATCTGCACGTAGGTTGTTGGAGTTGTCCGGGCTGGCCACGAGCTTTTGATCATTATCAAAAGAGGCGGAAGATACATTAGGTAGTCGTTCAAATGGTGTTGCAAGCTCAGTATTGCGTGAATTATCTCTTTTTGGACGGGTCAACATAAGCCGATCCTTATTCTGGTGGTCGAGTTACATCAACTGCATGTGATAATCCGATAGTGTGTAGTTGCTAAGAACACCGTCCTTTTGCCCTCTATTGGGATCTTCTCGTCCCATGTTACCAGTTCCGGGGTTATAAACGCTGGGAATAGTTGAGCCGTCAGCACTTTGTCGGATCATCGGTGAACCTTGGCTTTGCTGGTCACCTTGGTTTGGCATTATATTGACTGGTATTTGATCTGTTTGTGGCTGTGCTAATCCAACTGGGTGTGCATGATTAGCTTGAGTGACATTGAAGTCGAGGACCTGGAACTACTTCGCTGTTAGGTTATTCGATCCTAGTTCTATGCTATTGGTATGGGCTCTTACTTGTTGGGACATTTCCGGTTCCAGTCTACCGAATGTAGTGTTTGAGGATTGAAGCAAGTGTGAGGCTATTTTACTTCGTTCAGATGGAGGAGGTGCGTTTTCTGTGATTGGGGAAATTGGCGGCGAAACTGAAAAGCGTTCAGATCCAACTGGTTCTACCTCTATATGGGCACCATATTTCTCCGCCAAGAATCCCAACGCCTGGATCTCCCTTTCTTCCTTACTGCCTGTGTAATCCTGCGATATAGTTGCATGTGTAGAGATGATTGTGCTTTGAGCGGCTTTTCCTTGGGTTTGCTCGTTAAGTGCTTCAGTTCCCCGGGCAGTTCGAGGCACTCCTGGGAAATATGTGGTAATGCAGGAGGGGAAAATTAGGTAGTAAGCATCGTGGTGCAGCATCGCCCCCCAAAGCATCGGGGGCGCTTATTGACGAGTGAAACGTCACCTCCAACCGCGGAGGTACAGTACTGTAAGCAGGAACGGGGAAAAAGCAGCAGGTAAAATTTGAACATAAATGCCTACCAGGATCCAGTGACAAACAGGTGAGCACTCCAACTTGACACGAAAGAAATCACACCAGAACCAAAGATAAATCAATCTCTAGCTCTGGTATCTTACTATGGAGGCTTACCAAGAGGGTATTGACCTGTTTGTGTCCAAGTTAGCAAATGTTGAGGGGAAACATGACTAGATTCATTCAAGGTGTGGAATCTCAGATATCTGGAAACTGGCACATCAAGCTAGGGGCAAATGCGAGGGAAAGGGAGAGTCAAAAGTAACCTACCGAAGTGGATCACCAACTTTTCTTGCCGATTACAATACTATAATGCAATCATGGATACTGTACGCTAAAATGAAGCGAAGCACAAAACATTAAATTGTCGCACTTAAATTCTGCTTCATTGGTAAGAGTTGGTATAAAAGAGGTAGTGGGGGTATTCGGGTTGTTTGTATTAATCGATGATCTATTAGTTGTAGGCTACGCTATCAATAAATACCCATCCTGAGCCTTGGCGGTCACGTGTACCGCCCCAAAGGCTATTTACTATAGAATATCTCGTAACAGTAAGGCTCGTGTTTCGTTGCCCAGGAATTAATTCCAGGAGCAGTCAATCATGGGGTACCAACCTGGAATGGAATAACGTAACTCGCCAGGGCACGTGCACAGATTTCCGATGTTCTTCGATGAAACTAAGCTTGTATCCAATTGGGAAAATAAAAAAATGCTCTGTAAATGATCTTTTCTCATGTGATTCGATTTTTGATTAAGGTACATCCAGTACCACTGACTATGACCTTTTTGAGGCTACCACACACCCTGGGCTCTAGAATGGTATAATGAAGGGACGCTAAAACAATCTTATCATGCAACCACTCAAGTGAGTAACCACAGGCCGGTTCCATCACCAGTATCTTCCTTATTAATAGTTAGTTGAATACTATTTTCTTTGGAACTAACTGTGATGAAGCCTTTTTCTCGTGTTCAGGGAGAACTGAGCAAATCGCCGTTGAAGCTGCGCAACAGTGAAGCTGGTACTCACCATCCTAGCTGAAGCTGCCAAATCTGCTGATGGCGGTTTCTTACACGAGAACTTCAATGGAGGACAGAACTCCTCAAAGGTTACAAAAGTAGAAGGAAAAAAAGCAACCTGAGAGTTCAATTCGAGAAATGTCACGTGCCGATGCCCCTTTTCTAAAGAACTGCCTAGTGTGCAATCACTTTGTGGAAATTTTATACTTTTCCTTTCAAGTCTCCTATAAGCACATGTAATCCACATCATATGAAAGTGAATTGTTGAGGGTAATGCAGCCCCTGCCATTCGGAATAAGCAACATGCATAGCGCGGGGTAGTCAATCGACTGATTCTGATTACTACTCCATTTATCCAAGGGCAAAAACACCGTGGTTGACTAACCATACGAGAAAGTGACATGAGCAAGACAATTAACTTCAGAGCCGTTCTCTCTGAAGGATATCGAGGCCGGAAATCGAATCCGTTGAATCTTCCCTTTTTCAATAGCCAAACGCGTCCAAAACAATCAATACGAGCCCTGAGTTACTACCCACTGCGACACAAAACGAGCATACCACAACTCAGTACACATTTTGGGGAGAGATTAAGAAAGATGAGCCGCGTTCCTATCGAACCTCAGCGGGTGGATGCCCCATTAACACAATCAGCAACCTTTCTCGTCGTGTCGATCGAGAAAGGTTCAAGCGACACACAAAACTTCCCCCCCGAGGCAATCACAACCATACGTTCCGCTCTCGCAAGCTTGGATGACCTAGCCAAGAACGTCTCCAGTGGGTGTAGCCTTCTTTTTGAACTCTTATGTTTTTGTCACCAACAGTCCCTAATTGCTAATCACTTTCCTCGACCAGTTCGAGACCTTAATGCATCATTTTCTTGCACCGTTGGCATTGGTGCCACAGCCTGGGATGCTATCATTCGTCTCCCACGTCCTTCCGAATTACACACATTTCCAGAAGTTAAAGGACAAGTTCATACGGCTCCTTCTACGCCTGGTGATCTCCTCTTCCATATTCGTTCTGAACGTCGCGATCTCTGCTTCGAATTTGAGAGACAACTATTGTCTCTCCTCGGTTCCTCCATATCGGTCGTTGACGAAACAATTGGGTTCCGCTACTTCGACGTCCGAGACTTGCTTGGTTTCGTGGATGGCACCGCAAATCCAGTGGGACCGGCTGTTTCAGACTCTGTTCTTATTGCACAGGAAGATATTAAGGGAAGCACAGCCGATTCAGCCAACATCTCGGCAGTGGGAGGAAGTTATATTGTTATACAAAAGTATTTGCATGACATGAAATCTTGGAGAGGCTTGAAAACAGAGCAGCAAGAAGCAATTCTTGGCCGCACAAAATTCGATAACGAGGAACTAGATGATGCTCCTGGGGGTCAACAGCTTTCGCATAAAAGTCTAGCAACTATTGAGGATGACGCTGGAGAGTATGACATATTGAGAGACAATATGCCGTTTGGTTCACCCGGACGGGGAGAGTTTGGGACATATTTCATCGGATATTCGAGGCGGCTGTGGGTTATTGAAAAAATGCTGCAAAGGATGTTTGTGGGTGTGCCAGAAGGGAAACATGATCGGCTACTCGATTATTCAACAGCAGTGACTGGAACTACTTTCTTTGCACCGAGTGCTAGTCTGCTTGCTAGTCTTGGAGATGACTAAAGAAGTAGTTGTTTAGGGTGAGTTCTATCCAGCGATTTGACTCCGAAATCTCATAAAACGTTACTTGAAAACTTAATATCACTGCCAAAAAGAACCTTCAATAACAAGTGAAAAGACATGAATATCCGGCTTTCAGTGGAGAGGAGAGAATTATCAGCTACACGCTAGCTCCCAATTTCCAGCCATTTTGTCAGCGCCAGCTCCATCCAAGTGGGAAATCAAATCATGTACCGTGCACCTTTAGAAAGGAACATTCTCCTCCTATGCATCACCATTGTGACACACAACCTCGAAATTGATGCCAAAAACCGGGTCTTTTACAAATGCAGCATAGTAGCCAGGGTGATACTTGGGGCGTGGACCTGGTGGAGAATCTCTGCGTCAATATTGCCATTTCTTAGAAGTTTTGGGGGGGGGACATGACGAAACTGAGTAGGAACTGATATGCCTGAGGAAAAGTCTCTTAATTCTCCCGAACCCACCCGAAATAGGGGGAAATAACTCGGAGAATACCAACCTGGTGGACCATTGCAAGTGGCGCCAGCTTTGAGTGCTTCGGCATGGAATTTTCGGACTTGCTCGCCATCTGCAATTGGGCAAGTCAGTTATATTTCCGGCGGAGTTTTTCTGGAAACTTACTTTGAGCATTGAACGCGATGTGATTTTTCTTCAAAAGATCCAACGCGAGCTCCTCTTCTCCTTCTTTTGGTTCGAAAGTAGATATCCAGAAGTATGGTTTGTCTTCGCCTAGTCCGACGACATTTGGGATGGGACGCATGATTTCCTTGAAGCCAGTAGGTTCGAGAGAGGCCGTGAGGAAAGTAATGATAGCCTCAAGTTTAGATTGAGGGACAACAATGCAAAAATGATCGAAAGGCATGGTGGTGATGGTGGGGTTTAACGAGGTACAATTGTTTGCGGGTTAGAAATAGGTTGATTCTGTACTTTGGTTTCTTGAGGGAAAATGAAGCTAAGATGAGGGGATAGTATTTATTTATACCCGAGAGGTTCAACTGAAATGAGGGGTGGTCTCACTTGGGAAGTAAAAGCGGCAGTAACTGGTCTTGCTGTCCATTACATTCCAGGTTCTTACAGTCGATCTGGAATGACTGACGGAACTAAAGTTACAGAGACATAAATTATGCTCATACTGGGCGACCGTAAGGCAAAGATCGCAAGAGCCAATCATTTTTTGGCGGTGGTTGTTCCAGAACTAAAAATTGCCCTGGGGTGATTCAAGAATTTCAGACATCCTCAAAAAACCAGAACTTGTTTACTGCCGCTTTTGTTATGCATCGCGAGGGGTTTGCTGCAACACGCGAGGTCATCACGCCCAGAACGCCAAATCACGAGTGCAGCTAAAATGGTTCGTTGAAGTAAGCCCGTGAGCTCCGTTTCCGAACTCCGGCTGCGATACATATTCATCTAGGCACCACTGCTGCTGTGTTGCATTATATCTGGGGAAAGAACGGCCTGACTCATAAGGATGGAGGGTCTGAAAACCCGGGGTTCCGAGCTCAAATTTGCATTAGAATGAAACGGAAGAACTATAGAAGCTAGCAAGTTTGTATCAAAGCTGAAATTCCGCGTCCAATATTTAGAACCCTCCCTCTAAGGGTCGGTCAACAGGGGCCGATTTTGACACCCACCCAGTAGACATTAAAGGTGGCAATAAATAGGTTCGTACTTGCCTACATATCTCGCTGTCCCAACTTTCTAAAATAACAAGAGTTGATTCTCCTAAATATAGAGGTTAATATTGTTCTAGTTCTTTAGGAGAATTTACTAGAATTACCCTACTCTCTATATAAACCTATTTACTACTACATTTAATGTCTATAGGGTAACACCTATTTCAAAGTTAAAAAAGCATAGAGGTCAACAACTTCTACATAGAAATGTCTCTAAAACTTAGACCATCATTATTTATAGCTAGAGAGATATATATGGCTTTTTTAAATATCCATGCGACGACCTCTTTTGTAGTAGTTTACTAGGGAAAACTCCTGATATAGCGTTAGGCATACCGCCAGCCATTCAGTAAAGTAGCACGACTTGGTTTATAATAGCACGGCGAAAAAAAATTAAACGGCCTCTTGTCAAATCAAAATAAAATGGAAGAATGGTGCAAAATTTGAGTCAATAGAAGACTGAAGGTTAAACAAGGACATATCAACGGGATACTTGCCCTCCTCTGAGTTTGATTTTGCTATGCAAAAGACAAAACTTTGCGACAAGGAATTATTTGGAACAACAAGTAGAAGCACAGAAATTGAAATTGAAATAGCATATTCGACGACATTCGTGAACGATAGAATGGGGCGATAGTGTTGACTCCGTCATTCTTCTAACAGATCAAACGCCGACAACATGAGCCTTCGCAATTAGAACCGTAGTCTTCTGTTGTATTCAGTTTAACGATAAATATCAACCCCAAACCACAGGGCGGAGGCTTGCAACGATATCAACATGATACTTCTGACGGCCGTTAAACAAGGTTACACCAAATTACCAAGAGCTGAACGCCACATCTCGTATAGAAGCCATATGCGACCTTAGAGCTTCCAATACTGGACATTCAAGTTTAATTGAGTATAGCAAGTGGTTGAATTTGACGGTTGCCTGATTGTGGCTGCGGGACGGTGTTGTATTGACGCCAGTCTTCGGAAAGGGCTGAACGAAACACAGACATGGCTGAAAGAAATGTCTGTAATTGGACGTGGTCCGCACATTCGGAGTAACCTGAGTATTTTTGTTGAATATTGTTATTGACTTGTGGCTTTGTCGATTTTTATAGAAGGATATAAATATGTAGGATAGGATAAGACGTTTTTAGAATGACTCACCAAACAGAGTAACCCAAATTTTTTCAACATGCTTTCTCCGTTCTCTCAATTGAAGAGCCTAGTCGGTATTGGTTTGCTTGCCAGAACTGTCCATGCAATCTGCTCACCTGACAGTAAGGAATCATTAATACTCTCAAACTCCTCAAAGCTTACCAGCAGCAGATTGTTACAGAGCATTGTTTCCATGTCCGTCACCAACAGCCGTATCTCAAGCTTCTGGTTTCTGTGCCACTATCACCGCCAAGGGAGTCACTGCAACAAATTTTCCAACCAGAGCTACAGCAGCATGCGGCGCCACTCCTGATCGATACATCTCAGCTTGCAAGTGCGGTCCAACTTGCTCCGCGACTCCAACAGCGACTGCATGCTCAACACCTCCGACACCTACCACCGGTCTCCTGTACGGGGACTTCGAATGTGGAATCGGTTCGTGGACAGTCCAAATTCCCGATCCTGCTGCCATTGCGGCAGTGACAACAAATGGGCCCAACACAGGCCAAAAATCCTTCGAAGTCGACTTCCACGGGCCTGCCCCAAGGCCTGAACTAGGTGTCAGTGCACGAATTACCAGCCAACCGGTTCCAGTCACTCCTGGGGACCCTTATTCGCTTGAGTTCTACACGTTCTTCGATAACTTGGACGCTGGATTTGTTGGTGTTATGTTCAATGGTATTCCTGTTCGTACCGTGGACGCAAGAGATAATGGTTGGGGAGCTTGGCATGGCAATCAACTGACTTGGACACCGGCAACTGGGGTGACCACAGCAGCAATCACATTTGAATTCCTTTTTGTCAATACTGTTGCTTCGGTGGACAAAATCGACAGTATTGTTTTCAAGGCAGCTTAGGATCTCTATAAAATATGTTAGTAGCAGTTATTAATCCTTCATACCCTGAGGCTCCTCCTATTCTTAGGCGGATTTCATATTTTCAGGAATATTTATAAATAAGACCTGGATACTGCAAATAAAAGAGATGAGATTGCCACACCAAGTACTTGACCCCATCAGTTGTGTCTTTGATGTAGAAAAATGCATTCGAAAATCGACAGGATGGTGTAAAAATGCTATGCGTACATCCACACAAGAGCAGTAGAAATATCCGTATCCACTTTGATCTTATCATAGCATCTCTTTCACTTGAGTCGTTCAGGGCACTTGCCCCAGAAACACAAATCGCGCGAAAAGAGCTCAAAAAACCCCACCTACTGTACTTGGCGCAGGGAAATCCTTCCTCGTCTTGAGATCGGGCGAAACTTGGCAGAGTTGAAATGCCCAATAAATTGGTGGAAATGCCGTGAAATGCTTGTATGAAAGTTGTATGATCCCAGGAGAAACGAGTATAACTCAGCAGGAACCTACCCTAGTGTTTTCGGGACCCTTTTCCGAAAAGGACCAGGCGACGACGACCCGGTCGCCAGATACGCCGCCATTCCCACAGGGCAAGCCATTGAACGACTCAAAAACTAATTTCGAAGTGGATGATGAAGCTATGGGCTGGGAAAGTCAGAAGTCAGCTCCTGCCTTCGTGTTCGGCTTTACAAGTGCTGTAGCTGGAACAGTCAGTCTCGTGGCTGGAATCGTCAAGACCCGATTGAAGAGAGCACTGGTTGGTATGGCTGGTGCTTGTAAATCCCGGTGTCATTTCGAATCCACAACCCGAGAAACCAAACAAAAAGAAGCTCACATGGGCAACTCTCTTCCTCCCATAGGTTCCTAGATGTTACTAGTAAAGCAACTCCTGCAACCAGGCGCAGATGCAAGTTTCTCTACAAGTCCAGCAGACATTATCGGTATCCGTGGCTAGACACAGGGGTTCCTATCTTCGGCGCAGAAAATTTTGGGCATTGTTATTTCGCCCGTCATTAAGTATTGCCGTTCCTTCGATCTGGTTACCGGCCTTGCTAGGATTCATGTCTGTGCATCCTACTGTTGTATTGGTATTCTCCAGTCTCGCAGGAACAATCAGTGCAATGCCTCTTCAAATCTGCATACCCCTCCTTCTCCGCGACCATAAAAAGATCGGTATGGCATTCTTTGTCTGGCGCGCTTTCAACAGTTCTGGCCCCACTAACATTGATGTTGCCTTTGGTGTATTACAAGATGAGACTGAAGAAGGCAGTTATGATCTTGTTCGCGATTGGTCTGATGGGCGAGGTGTTCGTGCTTGCCTGGCATATATATTCGTGATCAGAAGTTCCAGATGACTTTGACGAGGGATAAGAGGAAGTAAGAGGAGGATCGAATCGCGACTAGTGGAACGGAGAGCGAAGAGAATCTGACAAAGCCGGAGGTCAAGCGTGGGGTGACTAGTGTTGGTCTGGCGCGTTGCTTCTCGCCATGTTAATTACGTCGTGGGTTTTTTTCTTCAGGAATCTTGCTACATGAGAAAGTATATATAATGTCTGTTAGAAGATAAAATTGAATAATGTTTAGTGTATTGAAGCAAACTAGACAGTCTTCTTACCAGCTCAGTACCGCCCTTTGATGAACTTGTTTCTCGTGATACCCCGCTATGCTCAGAATCGCCCTCCGCTCCTCGTATTGAACATGCTAGGACTTTCTATCAAAGCTTGTCGGTGCCATGAAAATCAGAATGTGTCAATCCAAACTAAGTGTAGTTGTAGTAGGAGTAGGGTTGAGGTAGCGTAGTCTGGTGCTCGCGAAGAGTAGGCGGCGAAAATTGGACTGAGAGGGCGAGGACGAATCAATCGTGTGATTTGGGTTGTGTTCGTGCATAATTATCAGCAGTGTGTATCAAGAGTTCCTGCGCTTTCCAACCTTTTGCGTCATGGTAGATAAGTTGTTGAACGGAGTTGTAGTAGTACCAGTAAGGGTGTTGAGAGGTGGAGTCACCACGGGGTTTATCTCGGCCACCAAGCCCGCCACAAGCCCACGTGCGGAGGTTTTATTGACCATTAAAAAATGACGAATTATCTAAGGCAGAAGCTTTAGGAAACCACGGGTGTTGTGGTCTAGCGGTATGATTCTCGCTTAGGGCTAACCCTATGTTACAACTTGCGAGAGGTCCCCGGTTCAATCCCGGGCAACGCCCAATCATTTTAATTATTTTTTACTTCAAATTTTTTTTTTTTGCGCTGTTGCACAACGCCAAACCCCCACCAGCCATTCCCCCCAACGCTCTTAACTCTTCATTCTGCCGAATCTAACAAACATATTATCGATGAGGAATAGGACGGACTACAAACATTCCCCAGGTTGCGTTATCGTTGTCAACTTGTGGCATTATCCTGTCGCTGGATCGCAAATTAAGCTGCCATTTTTTCTGTCCACTGAGAGTCCTCTCAGTGATATGAGAGAAGTAATAAATATTATTTTCTTTCTTTTACATCACTGCTTCTCAACATCTTAGAGCCAATTAGGGTAGAGAGCGTGATTGAAGGACCGTTCTTTTTTTTGCCTTCTTACTCACTTCAAAGCTAGTTTCAAAAAGTCGTGGTTGAGAAACACTCTAGTGAGTAGAGTCCGGTGTATGCTTCTTCCGAGGATCCGATAAAATTTATCTTTATGTGATGACATGAATGACTCAAAGCTCAGGTGAATTAAATAAGAAAGTTAAAGGCAATAGACAAGGTCGGAGGGGAAAAGTAAGTAGCCTGCTGTTCTGATTTTGAGTACAGTATCGAGTACCGGGCGTTGATCTCGTGGACACCTGTTGTCACAGCCGATTACAACGAATTGTCCCAGGGCGATCCAATAATGAGATAAGAAGTGCTTGATGCCGATTATACCCTGAAATTCGGAATGTGGTGAATGGCTATACCTATAATATTCCTCGCTTAATGTTGATATCTCGACAAAATAAATCCATTCAACAAAAGCTGGCGCATAAAAATCGGCTTAAATATTTAGATAACACTAACGTCATATTTTAATAGCGTGAAGGGCATGCTCAGCCGACCGACGCAGGATCAACAACAACAACGACCGCCTCGCAAAGCATAGGTAGAGCCTCATCTTTGCTCCTTTGCAACCATGCCTCCCAAATCAGGAACTCCAGAAAAGCCAGAAAGATCTTCTCGCGGTATCGTCAAGACCACGGCCAACAAGATTTCCAAGCTCACACGAAACACCCCCAAGAGCACTCCAAATAGCACTCCGATGAACACCCCCAAGCACTCTTCCTCCAAGGTCGTCAAGAACACTTCCGCGAACGCTAACAAAAACGCACCTGGACCTGACGGCAAATGGCCACTCTCCGACGGTTTGAAGACTATGCAAGTCAACGAGGATCCGCACACACAACGTTATCTGCAAGATCAACAACACCAAATGAGATTCTGCTACACCTACGGTCAACCATTCAATCCTACCTATTCATACCCTGAACAATATATGCCAGTCGTAAGTTACAGAGCACTCTCCATGTTTCTCCACGTTAGATTGAGTCGAATTGTAACCATTCAATAGGGACAGGCCTACTACTACCAACCTAACACGTTGTCCTCTATCGCGCACCCTATCCAGTCTGATCCAAGAAACGGACCAGTCGACATGTTATGTACCGCCTTTCAAGCCAAGATTCGAACTTTGGAGCAGGAGGTATCAAAGTTGCGACGGGAGAAAGCTGAGATCCAGAAGTCCAAGGACGAGGTTTGTCGTAAACCATGATGTTTTTTGGGGCTATGCTAATTTGAAGTAGCTTATCAAGGAGTTCCAAAAGGTTGCTTCTTTGGTTGATGTTGCTTTGGGATCCAAGGTTGAACGAGGCATCGGAAGGATGTGAATATTCGAAGCTATTATGCTGGCAGGATTGGGTACTATAAAGACTAAATCTTTTAGACTAGCAGCTGCACCAAGATTACTCGGCACCTGTTTCGTGGTCGTGCCGTCTCGTCGATACAACTGTTCCTTTTGCGCGAGTACTCTTGTCAGCCTGCAACAAAAACCACTTTGAAGTTAATAGTTAATATGACATTCACGGGATAGACTCGAAAGCAAACAATCGATTTAAAACTCCCTCTAGCTCTCGAGAGATCCTTCTCTGTTGTTTTCCTTTTCTGGTAGTGAATTGCTCTTTACTTGTGTCATCCATCTCCAAAAAAACCTCTGATCATCATGGCTCGGTGCGCCCCACATACAATTTATGAAAGGCATTCGGTATACACCTAGTTAGATCAACTTATAGTCCTCAAGCTTTGTCACTCTCTGGTAGCATGCTATCGTCGAATGTCCCAAAATTTGCTTTCAAGAAACACGGTCCCAATTAGGCGAGTAAAGCTGAAGTTGGGGAAACTGAAATTCCTTCTCAAGGCAACGACGGAGGAGAATACTTATTTATTTTAGTCCCGGTGGATGTCGTGATCTTGAACTCGTAGGGTTTCTGTGCGCAAGACGTATTCCCGAAGGACTCAATCACAAAATTTTGTCGTGTTCTTCAACATGTTCCCTCATTCCGTGACGTGTAAATCTTCGAAATGGCTCACCCCAGGTAGGAAAAGATTCTTCATAGTGCCCTCTCAACCTCCACTCATCAATCCAATTCAAATGCAAACTTTTCCACCCTTGGTATGCGCATGCGCGACAGAGAAACCCCATCTCCCATGAGTTCGTTAGTCCGTCAAAGTAAGGAGCTCGAATGACTACTGTATATTTGAGTGGATGCGGATAATGGTCAATCTTAAGCTGTTCCCAACTGGGGGGATGAGGTAGGGCGAATAATGATCGCTGATCGAATGCCAGTCGTGGATTCCTCGTATATGCTTGGCCCTTTCCAACATATATTCCTGGCGATAGAAAAACATGCGGGACATGACCAAGCGTTTAAGTTCCGCAATTTCTCGCTCAGGAGATGTTGGACTCGAGGGAACAACTTTTGGAGTACATTCTTTCCTTCCCACCCAACAGGAATAGCACCACCTTTCAGCCGTGATCAAATAAAGGATATCACCAAAGCTACCATAAAATAAACATTCCAGGTCAACAAGACATCTTCCTAGTGTTTTTAGGTCAAAGAAACGACACCGAAGCTGCAAAACGGCACCAAGCAATTTGGGAAAGCTGACGCTGAGAAGCCAATTCGCCTGTCTTAATAAAACTACGCTACCTAGGTCAAGGCGCAGCACAAAGTTGACGAGAAGCTCTGCTGGTAGTCGGTCAAGAATACTTCGTAATTAATCATCCTTGGGCTCCTGACTCGTGCTATCCTCTGTGCGGCAGATATTTGGAACGCTGCAGAGATTTCCATTAGAATTTGTTACTTCATCTCCAAGAAAGTAGCCTGGACGAGGCGCATGAAAAGTGTATTCATCGAAATCTGGCACCATAATCCCTTCCTCCACAGATATGTTGTCGTTCCCGGGCACAGAAGCCGCATCGATGCCTTCGGCAAATATCCTGGTTATTTGAAGAGACCAGTGGTAGAGCTATGTTTAGCTATGTTGGGTTAAAGCAGTGTATCTGGGTTGTGAGTTTATCATGCTGTTTAGAAATTTGAGGTGACCAAATTGACGTAAATTCCGAACCTAAGTATAAATCTGCCCACTTTTGTTCCCTGGAAACATTAAATCTGCCCCCTGATCTTTAGCCAACGGGTTGTACAAAGAACATAGTAACGTAGCTTCTCGATTTAACTAGTTCATTGCTCGGCTATATTTTGATTCGAGCAGGACCCCAATGACAAAAAATGTCTGTCTGCAAATATTGCCAGTTCTCAGATGCAGCCAAATTATTTCTCAAGGTATACCAGGAGTCTCCCCGACTGTAAGTAAGCCGCTAACAGCATCCGAGAAATTGCTTGAATACAGGAGAAGATTCCGGATTCAGTCTATATGTTAAGTAGTCTTCAATTTTAGAGACTTCTAAGATCCCGGACAAGTATTAAAAACTAGGTATTTCAACGACTGTTTTTTCTGTAAAAACAAGTGAGTACTTATAGCGTATTGTAATACCAATTTCACTCATGAAGTTTTAATTCAGTAGGTCGAGCCACCGAGCAAGCGACGTCCTTCAATACCGCAAAACCAAGCTACAATGGAACAAAACCTATACCAAAATCACTCACCAAACAATACCAACAACCAATTAAACCAAAATTTCGGCCTGAGATTATAGAATTCCAACTACCGTGCCGCAAACGATAGCTAGCCCCTCTAAGAATATGACTCATATGAAAGCACCTTCCTCATCGGGACAATTAGTAGGAAACGAGAGCACACCATTGGCCCATTCGCAAAATGGTTACACCCGCATAATAAACGTGCTCAGAATGCGTGAATTGATGGGACGTTTGGATCAATGGAGCTCACCTTTCCAACGTAACACATCGCACCCCTCCCTCACTAGTGACATTAACTTTAGCTTTATAAACACCAAGACAAACCAAAAATAAACCGAACATTAAGTTCTAGGACCAAACAAAGAACTCAACTTCAATCAATGGCTTCATCCAGAATTCTCGAACTCTCGAGAATCATCTCTACAAATACTGAAAGAATCGACGCATACCTCCGCGAAAAGGAACTACCACAACCCTCTTTCGAAGAAAATGGCCCTCTAAAAGCACTTCCAGATGGATCTCCCCCTGAGCTTGAACAAGCACGTATTGAAGCAGTAGAAGCAAGCATAGAACTCCAACAATTACTGCAAGGCCCAGACTCGCTTCTCACACCAACGGTACCTCACCCCCTTTTATTTTGTTCAAAATATTGCTAGGCATTATAGCTAACTTGAACATCACGAACAAAGATAAATCCTACCGCCCTAACAGCAATCTCTCAACTCAAAATCGCCACAAAAGTCCCTCTCAATGGTGAGATATTGTTCGTTGATCTTGCTGAAAAATGTGGGCTCAATGAGCATGATTTGAGACGTATTATCCGATATGCGATTTCCCACCATAGAATCTTCCAAGAACCCAGGAAAGGAATTGTTGCTCACTCCACGGCTTCGAAGAGGTTGGCCGAGAGCCAGATTTTGCAAATGATTGTGGGATTAAGTGTTGATGAGGTCTGGCCTGCTCAAGCTCGGGTTGGTTTTCCACTTTCTAAAATGAGCTACCATGGATGAGAACTAATAATAGTAGAGTGTTGATGCGTTGAGGAAGTTTGAGAAGAGTCAGGAACCTAATGCTTCTGTGAGTCCCGTTGAGGAAACAAAAGAACTTGCAAACTCTCCGGATTCAAAGCTAATTGATGCCAAAAGGGCTTTGCACTTGCAAACAATACAACTCTCCCGTTCTATGAATTCCTAGGAGACTATCCCGAACGCGCAAAGAGATTTGGGGGTGCCATGTCTACTACAAGCACAGCAGGACTTCAGGCACTCGTAGACAAATTTCCATGGTCATCCTTGCCGAGTGACGGCTTAGTGGTTGACCTCGGCGGCTCCCAAGGCCATGTCAGTGCCTTTGTAGCGGAAGCAATTCCTTCTCTAAAGTTCATCGTCCAAGATTTGCCAGACGTTATTTCAGATGCGGATTCAACATATCGAGTTCCAGATTCTCTCGCGGATCGAGTGACACTTATGAGCCATAGCTTCTTCATGCCTCAACCTATGAAGGATATAGATGCTGTTCTCATTCGATACATCTTTCATAATTGGTCCGATGAGTATTGCACCCAGATTTTGAAGAATTTGATACCAGGTCTCAAACCTGGAGCGAAGCTTGTGATTCAAGATCATCTAATGCCGGAGCCCAAGACACTTTCGTTGGCTAAGGAGAGAGATATCAGGTATGGAGCAGTCTCCGATGTTCGGATGTAATGAAATTCTGACAGTGTTTAGGGCTATGGACATGATAATGCTTTCACTATTCAATTCCCGGGAAAGAGAAGGGGATGATTGGAAAGAACTGGTTGAGAAAGCTGACCCAGGATTCAAGTTTGAACGTGCTGAAAGGCAGGCCAAAGACTCTCCATCAGGAATTATTGTCGTTAGCTGGCGAGGTTGAAACGACTTTGTGAGATTTTTGTAAGGGAAGGTGTTACACATAAGGATAGTACGTGTGAAATACCAATTCTTGGCTGAAGTTATTATAGGCATTAGTTATTTTTTTCGAGCTGTAGTTATCAGAAACGAGTATTATTAGTCTACATCAATCATAAATACTCTTGTGTTTGGCGATGTAAAAGTATGTCGTCAAAGTAGTAGGGGCTTGGTTCTAATGTCCAAGCAGCTCCCGAGTGGCAAAGAAATCAATGAGCCTGGGCCTTGGGTTCAACCCTGTTCCGAATCTAGCCAATTTTTTTGACCTTTCATGGAGGTCCGAACTGGCGTTCATGCTGAACCCCAATTGGGAATTCAGCGGCTGCGTGGCTACTACAGGGTTGGGATCCAGGAAACGCCTTCAAATTTGCCCCCAAGAAGAGTGACAGATCAAGGGGATGCCTCCGTTTGTGTCAATATTGCGGTGGCTGAAGGCTGTAACTTTCCACTCTAGTATGGCGTTCTTGAGATCAATGAAATCGATTGCAATACGAGAGTTTGAGGTGCTCATTTTCTTTTTCATTGGTGTTTCTCCTTCCTCATCCTTCACCATCCCGAGAGTCATGGTTCATCTCACGGGCCGTGGTGACGGGAGGCATTGAACGGTTTTTCGGGAAGCCTGAAAGCTCTGACAATCTCCCCTGTTGTTGCCCGTGTATCGAATACGAAAAAGCAGCCTCCCATTAAAATCCCCCAGGTCAAAGTTCTTTCTGTGATCTGTGTGATGGGAAAATACCATCCTGAGAAGATGATTCGCGGGGATTTCCATAGGGCAAGAATCCCAAGGGGGTGGTATTTGGGAACTGGTTCAGCCACCAACCCTTTCCCTCTTTCTATTACCCCAGCATGGAGTATATGTTTCTTTTTCTTTGCTCGCATCATCCTGCGGATTCGTCTCCTGCAAGTTTGCATGATGTGACAAGCTCCGAAATAAAGTAAGAGGCTAGCCCCGGGACACAATCCGCGCGGGGGGAAGTGCTGCCGGTAGCACCAAATTAAGGGAGAAATGATGAAGGCATATAAAAACAAACTGGCGGTTCCTCAGCCGCTCACGCGTTGTCGGGAAGTCGCACTCAAGCCTAATCACACGCCAACTGGGTTTTTTGTGCTTTCACGGCCAACCGCGTACGGAGCGAGTGTTGATATAACGGGAGTACGGGAAGTTGGCAAGTTGTGAGAGATCAAGGTGACTGACTACGTGGTTCGGATCAGATAATTTCAATGTGATGTATCCAGATTCCAGGGTGGAATAGAGGAAGCGATACTTGGAAAGAAGGTGGTTGGACGCACCTCAACGTCAGAGGCTGCACGGTCCACGAAAATGTCAAGACAATAACAAATAATAAATAATATTCGAGAAAATATTAAAAGGAATAAAAGAAGAAGGAAGCAAAAGGGGTAACAATTTGAAATTAACACAGGCAAATATGAAGCTGAATAATGTCCCTACAGAAGTGAAGTGGGACTGTGAGGACTGTGAAGAGTGGTAAAAGCACTCGAGTAGGTAGTTGGAAATGCGGAGAATCTGGAGAAGTGGTGACTCAGCCAAAGACTCAGCGAAAATGAGTCCCTTCGACTCATTCGAAGAATCGCCACTGATATCAAAACTCAAATACACATACACCACTCACTTCGGGTGGCCAGCGATCTGATCTCGTGAGGATTAATTGCCATCATTTGTGATTTATATCCAGTTCCACCCTCTCCGTCCTTCTCAGCTATTACCAATTCCCCAAAAACCGATTGTATCCAAATCCAAATTCAGGCCAGGCATCAACCGCCACTTTGCCAATTGACAGGCATCTCACACCCCCCACAGGAATCCCTATCGCACTGCACTCTCTCTCCTATCACAGGAAGAGCCCGCCAGCACCCCTCCCTCATATCAACACATCAACTCACCAAAACTACAACAAACACCAAGTTCCGGACATCTCCACCATCACAATCATGGTCTCCCCCTCAACACAACTACCCCATCCAGGTCAGCAGCCATAGTCTCCCTTCACCGCCTTACCATCCCCCTCTATATCCTCGTTTGATGCATGGCACAAGGTTGCAATGCAGACTCTCTTGATAACATGTTGGGGGTCATCTGCTTGCTTGACTGATGCGCTGGCAGTATTTGCAATCGGACCCCATTCCGCCTCACCCGCTGCTGAGCAGCCGCCAAAGAGCAGGGTTTGTCGTTATTTCCGCAAGACAGGTATTTGTTTTTAATTTTCTGCTTAATATTTTTATTCGTTGGGGATAGCCTCCATCTGCAAGAATGGCTGCAGACAGGCGTGTTGTGCAGCATGCTTTCCCAATCCCGTGATTTGGCTTGAGCCAAGCATGAAAGCGGTGCACAATCGTGGAAATGACTGTTGTGGTGGCTTTTGTCATGGGGAGGTGGTGCTACACAATTGTTCGACCCAAAGTCACACTCGTGATGAAGGGGGAGGAGCACAAGCAGCCTCGCGGCCAGCGGAGGTCATACGAAATACTATTGCTGATACAATTTCAGGAACGTGTCGAGCGGGCGACAACTGTTCATATCTGCATACTAATGAACCATTGCAATCCCAAGGGATATCGGAACCTTCGGGTTCATCCAAAGATTTAGTACCAGATAGACGTCAAGCAGTGACTCAGCCCATTGCTTCACGTATTGTACCAAGACCTGTTCCACAGCAAGATCCCCGGGAATATCAAGTTGGACAAATACGAAGACGCTTTTCTCCAAAGGAGTCTAGGCAGCCAGATGGAGCCACGATGCTGAAATTCAGCCTCACACCTTCTGATCCGGATTTTCCTTTCGAGATGTCAGCATTAGAATGCAGTTTATTTGTACCAGAGCAATATCCGAAAGACATTGCCTCCTTGAAAGTTGGCAATAAAGACATCCCAAGAGGATTTGCTTTGAACATCGAGTCTGGTTTCAGTAATCTGATCGAGGAGTCGCCAACCAAAACACTTCTAGAGCTGGTAAAGGCACTTGACAAAAACTTGGAAATATTTTTGTCTGCACCCAAGGCAGACACAATCAAATTGGTGCCCAATAAAGATACTCGCCATCTTTCAACGACACCCGCACGATTGGTTGAGCCAGCCACCGAATCGAGCAAGGCTGATAGTGTACAGCCTATGCAGTCAGCGACCGTATACGACAAACCAATTGAAGCTGCAGCAACACCAGCTGTGTCTTTTACTTCGCAACAGAAAGCCGATGCATCAAAGAGACGAGAAAATGAAGTCAGACAACTCGAAGCGAGAATGGGTCGCCTCCCCCTTTATCGAAAGTCAGGTGATGGAATTGCATACACCCTTCCTATCGAACCTCGAAGACGTTTAGAACTTCCCACTGCCATACAAGCTGTAAAGTCTGTGCAATTGTTTGTTCCGTTGCTCTATCCATTGCAGCCGTGTCGCATTCAACTTGATGGGATTGGACCAAATGATTCCAAAGCTGTCGAAAAGGGGTTCGAGCTGAGGGCAAGTGAGCAGAAAGAGATGACTTTGATGGGACATGTCAATCATCTTGCACAAAATATGCATGTGTTTGCAAAGAGGATTTTGGAATCAAAACCCATTGTTCCGATCATGGTCCCGCAGCCATTAGTACCGGAAGCACCAACCGGCAAAGGAAAAGGGGTTGAAGGCCACCAAGACGCTGAACGAAGTCATATTCAATACATTACCCGACCCCCCGAGTGGACAATACTACATCACGAAGAGCACTCTCACTCTGAGTCTGACTTTTACGATTCTTATGACTCGGGAGATGATGACACGGACGAAGAAGGTGGCACTGAAGCTCAAGCTGAGGACGAGGGGCCTTCAACAGTTCAGCTACGGTCTCACAATAACCAGCAACGTGGGACGGCCATATCCTTCCCTTTTATTGAACTCTATGGTATCGAATTGATGGAGGTCGCAACACTCAATGTCACTGTCAAATGTGAGAGATGTAAAGATGTCATGGAAGTCAAGGGCCTCAAAAATGGTGTGTCGCAATCAGCGAGTTGCAGGAAATGTGCCAGCACTTTTAGTGTCAACTTTCGTCGAGATTTCGTTCACGCACATGCAGTAAGAGCCGGATTTCTAGACTTGGAAGGGTGTGCTGCAATGGACATGCTACCCAGTACATTCATTCCCGCCTGTTCTGGCTGTTCTACCACATATCCATCACCAGGAATTATCTCCGTTCAAGGGGAAACAACAAGTAACATCTGTCGAGAGTGTCACCAAAAGTTTACATTCAAAATCCCCCAAACAAAGTTTCTTCGCATCTCTCAAACCGATCGTCTCCCTCCTTCATCTGGACCTCGCAAGAAGAAAGATGTTCTTGGGTTAATTGCGGGTACAGAACTACCTAAGCGAGGTCGCTGTCGACATTACACGAAGTCCTTTCGATGGTTTCGATTTTCCTGTTGTCAAAAGGTTTACGCTTGCGATAAATGCCATGACGAGGGAGAGGAACATCCAAATGAATGGGCAAATAGGATGATTTGCGGATGGTGTAGTAGAGAGGGAAACTATCGACCGGAGGATTGTGGCTTCTGTCATGCGGTTCTTATAGGAAAGAAAAATGGAGGCTTTTGGGAGGGTGGAAAGGGAACTAGGGATAAAGTCAAGATGAGCAGAAAGGATAAGAGGAAGTATCGGAGAGTGGGCGGTGCGAAGAGCTGAGTAGTGACGCTGGTGGTTGGTGGTATCTTGTCGTTTTTACTTTACCGAAAGATATCAATTGCATTTGGCAGTAAATAGTATGTAACAATATGCTATTCCACCAGGTTTGAAGAACAATTTAACTTTTATTACGAGCTGTGTTGCATTTCGCATTTCCTAACTCAGGAAAACTTCGTATCAGTTTTGGAAGCGAGATACTAAGCACGACGAAGAAAATCACAGCAATTCTCCGCACTTACCTAACCAACTCCCCCGCATCCGAGCAATCTAGACTTCTGACCAAATATAACCACACGATTTCGTCACATCTCACATCTCACTCAAGTCTCACAAAAAACAAACACCAATCCAGTAAAAATATTCCATTTACCATCCACAACCAAAACCCCTCCATCCCTCCATTCCACCAGATTCCCCTCCCCAGCATTCCAATTCCCCAACATTCAGCTGCCAGCCCACCTCCGGAACCATCCCCGGACCCCCCTTCCCACACCTCCCCACCCATCAAGTCTTCCCCCCCTCCCCCGCAAACCCAGGCCCCGGGGCCAAAAAAAAATTTTTTGGGAAGCCCGCCCAGGAAACCACCCCTTTGCTCATATTTGCGAAAACCCAAACAAACAAACAACCCCCCCCCCCCCCCCCCTTCTCATAGGATATAATAAACGACTTGGCTGAATGGGAATTCAAAACCTGGTTTTCGATCGAGAGTGAAGGGTGTGGAGATCTTCTGATCGGAAGGTAAGCCATCCATTCCAGTGGACTCTGAAAAAGTGAGTGAGTCGCATGCGGACAGTCAAGACTGATATCAAACAAGAAAGAAAAAAAAAACAAACCCAACGCGCAAAAACCCGAGAGACAAGTAAAAGAAAGAAAACAGAGAAATAAAAATAAAAAATAAAATCGAAAAGGGAAATATAATATAAAAATCGAGTAACAATTCCCCAGCCATGTGATATCAAGGTGTGTCATTGACATCCACCGCCCTCCCTTTTTCCTTTGTGCTACCGGCATGTCGATGTAAACGGAGGTGCCTCCGATCGATATGGGAATTCCTTGATTTTGCCATTGCCATCGTCCTTTAACCCTTTTGTTTTTCTTTGTTCATCCCTTGACGCGTTCATTTTGAGGGGTTGTTGACACGTGATGATTCAAGGGGGAATGGGACTGGTGATTTGGGCTATGTGGTATGTATTCTGGGTGCCATTGTTAAATTCCTTTGTGTCTTGGGTGGGTGTGGCTTTTTGATTTGTGTGTGGATTTTTGAAATTGTGGGAGGGTCTAGACTTAAGTTTTTGTATTAGCTTGAATTCGAAGAAGTGGTTTTTGACGGTCCTGTTCTATGGGAGTTTGAATCTTTATGTTATTAGTCGAGGAGAACACGTCGGAGTGGGTCTAGACACTTTTCATATGTTTTAGGATATATGGGATACCTCTCTAGCCTCCTACTGGATTAGCATCTCAATGATGGAAGCTTGACTTCCCAAGACAACACTAAATTGTTATGCTATAACAGAAATGTTAGATGGACAAGAAGCTAAACTGTACTTTCTCCATGTCTCAGGAGATTTACTTTTATTATAGGCTACATGCATTACAACTTCTTCAAGTAATGCTCCCACCTATTCTATCCGCAGAAAGCCAATGCCTCTATCTCATAACCGAAGATTCTCATTCACCGCTTCGATAGTACAAAAGCGACTAAACAGCTACACCGCTTCTCCAACCCCGTTCAACTTGGATCAGGGTATAAACTAATCAAGTACTCCTCCAAGACAAACACCATACTGTACAGAAAAGAGACACAGCCCTCCGTAAAAATCCATGCAAAAAGTATGCACTCACAACCAAAAGCAGAAAAAGCAGAAAAGGAGAGAAAGAGAGAGCGTGTGAAACCCCACTCTATCCCAACCTCCCTCATCCACGAGGCTAGCATGCCTTCCTTCCACGAGGCGACCTATAAGATGAACAAATGGAGACACACCCTCACACCCTCACCACCCCCTCCCATTCTCCAGAGAACCTGGAGCCTGTAGCTGATGATGTACTCGTACCCCCCGGTGGTTCCCAGGAGCATTGACTTTTCTATAATCGGGACTGGGAGGTGAAGGTATACCTTCTTAACTACAAGTAGATTTTAGTAATGAGATCGACTGGTATCCTTAGAAATAGAGTATAACGAGACAAAAACGAGGATGGAAAGAAAATAGATTCATCTCGAACGTCCCGACTAACTAATCTATCTAGCTTAGAAATCCCCCTCAGGAATAAGATAGAGTACAACTACACTACTCATCCCGTATCCCGCGTCTCCGTCATCAGCATAAGTAAACGGTCCGTACCGTCCTACCGTCCTACCTTCCCGCAACAAATATATATCGAAGGACCCCTATTGTAAAGCCTCTTTCCTTTTAAGAAATATTTTCTCAAGCAAAGTAATAGTATTCACAGAAATAAATAAATAATAAAATAAAATAACATAAATATTAAATAAAAAAGATAAAGCTCAAATAGGAAAACACAACCAAAGCGGCACGCCCAAAGATTAACAATGCATGCGCATGTCCTCCCCTCCCTCACCTCGCACTAAGAAACTCAACTCTCCCCGTTTCAGAAACTCTACTATCCCTTCTATACATCACCTTCCCTTCTCGAACAATAAATCCAAACCAAGAACCATGCTCAAAATTCACATTTCCCACTACACCGGGACATCCCATCCCATACCCTCCCCCCCAATCCTCTCGTGGTGCCTGACAAACCATGTGGAAAAGACCCCCCACGTGGAACGTGGGGTGCATGGGACTTATTTTTGACATCTTTGAAGGATCTGGTATGGCATGGCATGGGATGCATGGGATGGGATAGGATTGGGATGGCTTTGATTACAAGTCGGTCTGTGGTTTTTAATACTAGGTAGCTTGCTTGCCTTGCTCTTGCATTGTTCATTGTTCATTGTAACATTACATCGAGAGAAAGAGAAGGAAGGCAGGTAGGTGCAGGCCATGTGCGTGGAATGCTTGGATCCGTATCGTCATTCTGGGATGGATTAGTTTGTAAAACGAGGAAGGATTCCTTTGGTTTGTTACCGTAAAGTATTTTGATCGCCGAGGTTCGGGGAGGTTTGGGGTGGATGGGATGATGTATGAGATGATGTATGAGATGATGGGAGATGGATGGTTTGAAGGACGATCAATTTGTTTGCTTGTACTTCCTTCTCACTTGAGGACTAACTACCAGTTGAACATCCAGAGAAAACATCCGACTTTCTCTTTCCAGTCTAATGATGTTTTTTTACTCGAGTATTTCTTCGGTGGTGTAGTAAATCAATACTCAATCAATCTCTCCACACATCTCGAATCCTACGAATTTCCATCGAAGTTGTAGGGTCATGCGTCAGCCATATGACGATTTCGTACTACTCCATCAAACATCAAACCAAACACCTGCACTCATTCAAAAGAGAGATCTCCATGCAGAGATCCCGGAATAGGTAACATTCAGGGCCACCCACACTCTGAATCCCAAATGTAAAATGCAATCGCAAAGAAAGATCTCCAGTGCCTGCACGCCTTTCTCCACCTTCCCTAAACCTGCACCTCGGAATTCAGGAACTCAATGGGGGAGGGGAGCTATTACCCCACTAAACGTACGGGTATCTCGTGGGGGTACAAAACCAAGCGACGGTGAGGGAGGTACCCCCATCCTAATAAAAAGATCGGATTTAATTCTTCCACCAAAATAAATATTTCCAAACCCCAAAAGCGAAAGAAAAAGAACAAGAAAAGGAAAAAGAACCCATGAAGACCCTCCGAAAGGATTCCACTAATCTCCAGGGTCTCCTCATGTGCTTTCCAGGGTTCACCGCAAGCATTTGTCTCGAGAAGAAAAAAACCGTTGGTAATTCTGCCATGCGCTATTGACCTTCCAGATGTAGCGACATGGCGAACCCCGAAGTGGAAAGAACACACAAATACATTCAGGGTGACATTTCAGGATCGTCACTTCGTCCTGCGTTGCGATAAGGGAACTTCCCAGGGGACCATACCATACCATCACCGTTGAAGTGGTAGACGGGTTCGTAGGGGAGAGAGCAAGAGCGTGACTGGAGATCTTTCTTCTTTCTCTATCTCTTTGGGTGTTGGTATTTTTCCATTCCCGCCTCGGTTTATTGATGAGAGGGGGGGGTGACGAGAGGAGAATGCTGCTCGGCTGCCTAGTGGGTACAAGATTCGCGTGTGCTTTACTCCGTACTCTGGGGGATTGTTAGTTTGGTAAAGGAACGGAACGAGAGGAGAGTTACGATACACAATCATCATGTGCATCGAAGAAAAGGAAACGAAGCGTTCAGCATGAACGCTGAGGTGGAATTCAGCGGGTTTTGCGAACAGCCGGAGAGGGCGCAAGTCACGGGGCGCGGGATGGCTGGATGAGGGGGAGTTACGGTCCTTCCAACCGAGGAACGGTTTGGAGAGGAGAGGTCATCTGGAGCGAACAACTTTTTTTGATAGCGTGTTCCGTACTACGTACCGAAAACAGTTCTCTCACGAGCAATTGGATATGCTTCTGTCTTCTGCTTTCTGCTGTTCAACCTCGTTTTTGGCCGTATTCGTCATCTTGCTGAGCTTCTTGTACGCCGTGAAGCTCTACTGCTGGTACAATTCAGGACATACGATACGATCGAGTTTCACAACCGGAGTCCTCGTGACAAGAAGGGCCATTCCATCCATTTTGCAGGTGCTGTGCTCGCGTTGCGGTTTACGGATCGGTACGGATACTTTGCTTCCATTCGGCCACAACGCCGTCGGGAATTCCAACTTCCACAACATGAGGAAATTCGCCAAAAAAAAAAAAAGAGCGCAAATAATAAAAAATGGCCGTTTCGGTCCATTTCGGTCCCTTTTACAAACAATTTTCCAACAAGGGAAGAAAATTGTACTGTATTCGTAAGAAAGAAAAAAGGCCGGAAAAACTCTTTCCTTAAGAAACCCCCGAGGCCCCCCGAGAGAGCATGTGAGTTGCTTGGTGTTGGTTGGGCAGCAGCGAGCAGCGAGCAACAAACAAAGAACAAAAACAAGAACAAGGCCCCTCCACTCTTTTCCTAGACTTCTACGCCTCTTTTCTTCGGCGTCTAGAACTTCCCCTCACTTGTCCAGACGCCACCAACACTGAACTCCACCTCCTCTTCTCCATTCCGACACTTCGCCGGGTCAGCGATGGGTTTTTTATATTCCCTCATTGGTTCCACACCTCAGGGTTACCCCCCTGACATCGGCCCTCCCTCGGTGACCTCTCCGTTTTTTTTTGTTCATCGGGGAACCAGGGGGTCTCTCTTCCTGGGTTGTCAACTCCCACGCCTCCCCACTCCACGACTCCACGAGGCGTAGGGATGTGTGGGTTTTTTGGCAAGGGGGGGGGGAAAGCGAAGGAAGGAAAGACGAAATCATGCATGGAAGCGCTAGAATGTGTGGCTGAGGAGCCCCTGATGTGTGGCTGCGGGGTGGGCGAATTAGAATTGTCGATTGGGGGGGGTCCTTCTCTTGGTACCTGCATTTCGCGTGGTTTTGAAAGGGTGTTGTGTGTGGTGTGGGCGTGGTTTGATTTGAAGCTGCTTTGATTCGTGAGTCGTGACTACTGACCTGCGACATTACACACGAGGTATGCTGGTTGCAAAGAAGGGCTTGAAATGGCTTGTGATATTGCTCTCTCCTGTCCTCTCCTTACGAGCGCGAGCCCTTGATGCGACGAACGTCTAAGCGCGGGGAAGATGATTATATCACGACTATTATTTATCATTCATTAATTATTTCTTCCCTCAGCCAGGCAGGGTTCTTTATTCCCACTCACCGCACAGGCGGTACCTACCGTACTTATTTAGACGAGTCAAGAAAAAAAACCTCCCAACCGGACCAGAAAGAAGTACTGTACGAAGTAAGAAATTTCCATACCGGCACTTCAACCTAGCAAAGACTCCACAAAGGCACCACCGAACGGGCGAACGCCCCCTTCATCGCCTGTTACCATGGCTTCTTGAATCTTAGGGGTCTCGCGGGTCGCGAAGTTGCTCTTCCGCGGTCGGTCAGTACAGACAAATTTTAAGACGTCTCGATATGCGCACGGGGTTTTTTTCATGTACTCGGGAGTGGAGAGGGTTCCGGTAGAGCACGCTGGGTAGGTACTGTAAGGAGTCAAGGTCAGATTCGGAGGATTTTATCTTGTCCCAAACCCCTTGTTTTACAGTTCAGTCATGAACGTGAAAGTGGAAGGGGGTGGAAGAGAACTAGTTAGGGGTGATTGATGTGATGCAACGTTGATTTCTTTAATCTTTGACAGTGATGTGCAAAAACGTTGGCCCGTTGATGCGAGCAAGCCGTTTTATGACATGTTCAGGGATAGAATGCTTGGGAATCAGATTTATGGGGATTTTCTTGGGTTTGCTGTAATGCTGAATTGATAACAAAGAGAGTCCCCTTGGTCGGTTTTGGTTGTTTAATTTCGGGTTTGCTGTTCCGGTGTGGGGATGAGGTATTTTAATTCCTGGATGGGATGGGTGATAGAAGTGCCGTTTTTAGGGAACCTGGGTGGGATATTTTATTTGTTCTATTGGGAGTTCTGGAAGAGTTTTGCACGAATGCAGGAGTGGGAGGGATGGCAAAGATCTTGGTGATACTCGAACTTTTAAGGTTTATTATTTTTATTTTTATTTCTTTTCTGTTTTGACACAACCTCGAGGGCGATTAAAATATGACCGAGGGAGTTTATCTCTCTAGCCAAGTTTCAACGTTGAAAGAGAGTAAGCATCGAACTCAATTCCGTTCTCATGTACTTCGTAAATTTGGAATCATATCATATCCCATCCCATCCCATCCACGTCAAGTATCTTAAAACCCAACAGAGATATCAAAGTATACGAGCCCAAGGATCTCATTCAATCTCGTAAATGCACACCCGTAAGCCCATCGCAAAGCCAGAAAAGGAAACATGCGGAAGAAGGACGTAAATCGCGGTCGCGTTATCTCGTCTGTCTGTCATGTCACATACCCATCACCAAAGCCATGAAGAAATTTCCATCGGAAAGGAGAATTTGCATTTGCATTTGCATTTCGTGGGTTTCGTTTCACCTTCTGAGTTCCTGACTCGGTGGCTGCGAAACGGGATTGTGGAACGATAAAGGGGTTCTGCATACTGAACCCATGTTGCCCGGGGAAGCTGGAAGAGGTGGTTGGGGTTTCGTACGGAACCGTTTAGTAGGTTCGGGGCGCTCCCGAGTATGGACGGCGATAGGATTGGAATGGTGATTGTGATTGTTTGTGATGAGATGGGACGATCAATGTGAGAGTTATTTTTCGTTTGAAGCCCTGATGTTTCCCCTTGAATTTAATTGATTGATGCCCAACAAGTTTGTTAATTGATTGATTGATTGATGGTGGAGTTCCTGTTTGTGGACCCCGTCGTTTTGGACTCATGTTATCCACGTGTATACGCGGGGAGTACAATCCCTAATTTGGAATACCAGGAAAGTATAGTTTCCCAATTGGGCGTGCTAGGAACCGACCTGATGTTCCGTTTATTAACTGAAGATTTTATATTATTCAACCCATGGTTGTATGTCAATCCCCATCCCAAACTCCCAACACATCCCAATTCATAAAGTACTCGGTATTCTCCATGCATGCACATGTACCCCGTTCCCCCAGTTCTTACGAACCAACCACTCGTTCCAACAAACCTCAGCAAAATGGAGTCTTAATCGGACAAGCGATTTGAAGTGCAAATCCCAAAATGACTACCGACGAACATGTCGCTCGGTACCATTCTGCAAGCCACCATGCGTCTTCGCCGCGCGGAGGATGCATCCGCCGTCATCTTTAGGGGATATCTGGAGACCTAAGTGGTTATATCGTACGGGGATTTCTTTGGACGGATGGGTCCGCGCTACGGAGGTAAGCCGGGTGAGATGGATGATTCCGTAAGGCGTTCGATACTTTACGAAAGAGTCGTTGATCTTTGCTTTTTCTTCAACGGCAGATGAGGCGTTGAGAGTGTGGGGGATGAGATTGGAACGCGGGATGAGAGTGATTGGTAATGCAAAGAAAGGTACGAGTACAAGGAAGATAAGGAGATACTTACATTCTCGAGCAGGTCCGTACTTGATACAAACGTCAGACGCAGAGTTGCGGTGAAAGAAAATAATTGCAAATAAAATAAAATAAAATGGAGTTGGAATACAAGTATAACCCAATGCAGCCATTTCGCGTTTCCCTCGCTACCAAATCCGACGAGGTCCTGGATACGACGAATATACCCCGCCTCGGCCGCCTCCCAGAGGATTCAGGCTATTCGGAGAACCTCCCCATTTGCGACTGACGGAAGCAATGGAAATCCTCTTTCAGCAGACAGTGTAACGACATTGTTTTGCTACCTGGAGCTGAGGAATCTAGACCTTTGATAGAAAGGATTTGCAAACTCGCAGGGCTAATGTACCCCATGGCATGGTACGGAGGTACAAGCACTGTTACTTCAGCCCTGTGACTACGCGTTGGGGTACATACATTAGTTCATACGATATGGACAGACTGTGAATAGAGTGACTAGATGACGATAGGAAGATAAACAAACAACAATCAAAAGAAGTAATATCAACTCTCAAATAAGCTTCCGCAAAACAACCAACAAACATCGCATTCCCCTCTTCGGCAACAACACCGGGAAACAGAGGGGGGAAAAAAGAGGGGCAATGTACCAGTGACGAAAGGGAGATTAATGCGCATGAAGCCACCATCACATGATCCCACTCCATCCATCTATCCATCCCTTACTAGGTATCACGAACATGTAACCATCCCAAGCGCTTAACAGCAAATCCCCAAACCTCAAACCGTGATGAGATGAACCCCTTCCTGCGTTTACATCCCAAAGGAGTAGCGTAGATTAAAAATTTAAAAAAGGACAAAAAGCCTCCACTCCTCCGCATCCCTCCACATATCTAACATTGAGACCCTGCAGTATGCGAGCCATCCAAAAAGCAAAAGGTCAAAAAGCTAAAAAGAAGAAATAACAAGAAAAAAACAAGAATTATTACCCTTTCCTCCCAAAACATGGGAAAGTGTAAACAGACGTTTCGTTTTATTACCGGTATAGTAGGTACTGTACTATTCATGAACCCGTCACCCATACCCTACTCGTACCCCTAAAATCACGAGTCAAAAAAAGATAAAATAAACATCCTTCTTCGGCAACTTGCGACCGAACTCTATCTCGACATGAAAATAAACTTCGAATGAACTTAATCCCCATGCCTCCCCATCGATCGAGGGAAAATCATGCCATGCATGCTTCGAGTTATAAACACTCCGTAAGCATGTGAAAACTAGGTACTGTAGATAGACATGACAAAACCAACAAACCAACAAACCCAACAAACCAACAAACCCAACAAACATACATGTCTCATCGTTTCTGTGACGCGAAAATCTACCCACCTACACGACTTGTGGTACCACCTCGATACGTTGCTTTCCTTTTTAATTCCCGACCCGTTTGTTGCCCGCGGAAATCCATGGATTCCAACACCAGAAAATGGAAAATCAACAATTCAATGACTCCTCCCGCCTCCCATCGCCCAACTCTAAAAATGCAAAACGTCATTAAAGCAACATAAAAACATCACACCACAACACAATTCCCCCCGGATTATTTTCGGTACTACATTTATCACCGGGAAATCCCCCAAGTTTCTAACGGGTCGGGTTCCGTATCACGGCGCTACGCTACGCTTGAATACTTTTCCGCCCGTTAAACCGCTGGGTATCCCTTAGCTTGGTACGAAGCCCTCGGTCCAAGGCGCTAGATCTCAAGAATGAATTATGTAAATCTCTAGAAAATATACATCATCACCAGATGATGAGAGAACCAGATGTGGAGAGGAATAAAACTTGCAAGTCATTTTTCATTTTCTGGTATTTTCTTATTTCATTACAGTGTGGGTAAGTACCTAGGTAGAGAGAGCTATTTCCAAGGAACTCCCGGTTTGTGTACAAGTAATGGGGAAAGTCCGGGGGACCAGATGTGGAGAGAGAGATGAGAATTCAGGGTCCTTGAGTCCCCGTGCTTGCCCTGTAGACTTGATATTCGGCGGCCTTTCGACCGTCTTTGGTGGGGGTTTGTGGGGAAACTGTCTGAATCTGACCGACGGCCTACCTTACCTTGCTTATCTCTAGCTCAACATAAGGAGAAATAAAATAATGAAATTATTTAATGAATTCATTCGGCGTCAGGACCACCGGTTGAAGAGATCAGGTTCCCTCGTTAGGCGGTTACAGCACCGTGCCATTGGAAAAAAGTGGGTGGCGAAGCAAGGCAAGGCTGAGTTTGCGTCAACCTCGGCGACCGAATGGGTCTCCCTAATCGTTCCTCGTGATGGCTTCTGTAACACCTCCTGAGCTTAAGATAGACGGGGGGGGGGATGGGGGGCAGGAAGGTTGGGGTAACGGTAACCAACTGGAAATGAAATCCTGGGTGTGAGGTGGCGATGTTGGAAAGCCTGGAAGGAGGGTGAGACGTTTGTAGTATCTCTGCAAGTAGGATTCTTTTAGGTAGTTGTTTGGGAGTTGGTGGTGGTGACAATGGATCCTTTTGGTAACCTGAGGTAAGCCTTTGGGAATTTGGGGAAGACGAGGCTATCCACCTTCGAGGCCCGGGGATGAGGGGTTAAATGCGGGGTGGAAGGCCCGAGGCGAGCGCTGATGCGAGTGTGAGTGAGTGTGAGGTTGGATGACCTTCTTGTGCGATTCTTGGTACGATTTGGAATTTAAGGAAATAGGTGGAAGGAGACATGGTGGTGAGCTGAATTGGAAGAATAGATTAACTTCTCACCCTCCTCTTACGCATTCCTTCTACTCGGGGAAGTTGTACTCGAGTTGCCCTGCTGAATATCAAGGGTCAACTTCGTCAAACCATCGTATCTTCATCCAACCATTCATGCCTAATATCTCATAGGTATCTCCGCTACGAAGTACAACAAAACACTAGACGAGGCAACAGTCGTAAGAGAGAGTAAGAATCTGACATCCATCACGAGGACTAAACCGATCATGAAAACTCTCCAACGTTCCCCAGCTTCCAACCTCGGTCGCTACCTATCTCTTCCGCTCACGCACCATCTCCCCAATTGACCGCAATTGCCTCGTAAGAAAACTTCCACTCTCACTCTATATTTTTAGCCCCCAGCTGTCAAAGGAGAACCGATCAGCGCTTCCTAGACGCCCGAACAAAGTCGGGGTCATATGATGAAATTCGATGCGTTGTCATACCATGAACCGTGAGATCAGCAGCATCAGCAGCGCCTTTTTCTCCTCCAGACTCCAGAGTCGACCCTGAAAACAAAGGGGTCCCAAAACGAACCAAAGCAAAGGCCTCATTGTCCGCATCGCCTCATCTTACCCCATACTTACCCCAACCATGAATAACTCCGACTATGATATCCCAACCGATATCCATCCGTCTCTCCACAATCAGTCAGTCAGCCCAGGCGTCAAGAAAAGAGAGGGAGTCATCTGTGAACGAAAACCCGATGATCAACCATGAGACCGACCCCGTCAGGAAAACGAACATGGATGGGGGAGAACCAAAAGATGGGGTTGAATGAATAAATAAATCTCCGAAAAACGATAAGGAAGGAGGGTAAGGGTAAGGTATTATTATCGATTGTTGTGTTGTTGGAATTTTGATGACGAGACAACGCACAATGTCTCAAGGCTAAGGGTATCAGTATCCCCAACGTCCCAAATCGATGCACACCTGCTGAGACCCCTCACACCCCTCTACAAAAATACAAGGCTGAATAAAAACATGCCAACGAGGTACGTGCATACAAGGGATTCAGGTCTTGTCCCCAGGATACGAAAGTAATCACATCACGATATCTGCCAGCAAACAACCTCATGTCTTTCGTTCCTGGCACCGGTGATGGGGGAAACATGTGGTGTGTGTGTATGTCGATCGTAAAACCAAGTAACCCTTTTACCTTACTTGTCAACAAATAAGGAATACTCGAATACATCATCCGCACGCATCCTCATCCTCATCCAGAATAACAAACCAACAAAACAATGACGAGATGTTTCATGAGTTGTCCCAATACCCTAGAATCCCACCCCCTCCTTCACACCCCCTTCTAAACTCTACACACCATCAGGATATCAAGAGATACTCCGTACTAAATTCGAAGTGTCCGCCTGACACTTTTGCGCGCCTGTTCCTGAGCCTCAAACTTCAGTTCTCTAGGATCCTTGCCTCACTCTCTCGCGCCAATGAAAAAAATATAAATGGAATTGTTCACGGGAATGAAATATTGCATAATAATAAGTACACTCACCTATACCCCTAATAATAAAACCTCAACCTCAATCCAGAAAAGAAAAAAATCAAAAGACAACGTGACAACCCCTATCCCCATCCCCATCCCGGCCCTCAAAAGCCAAAAGCCAAAAACCAAAAGCCACACCCATAACACTAACCCCTGATTCGCCGTAAAACCTATTATCGATATCCAATCAAACCTTTCACGCGGACGAATTTTCGTTACGTTAAGAAGACATTTCTTTTTTTCCTTACAAGATCCTTTACGTTGAATAAGGATAACGCACGTAATTTGGAGGAGGTCAGGTGTCAAGTGTTCTAGTGGGTTATAAAGTATACCTATACGTCCGTGGAGAAAACGTGGGGTTAGGGTTTATAGGAGTAGTGTTTTAAGTCCAAGAGGTAATATATAAAAATAGAGAGTTAGAAATTAGATTATCGAAGAAGAATAGAAGAGTTTTGAAACTAGAAAAGGAAAAGGTTACTTGTTTTTATAAATGAAACGTGGATCCTAACCTATATATTAGTAAGAATAAGAGAAAAGAAGGGAAGAAGAATTTTTAAATCTCGTTTCTTTTTTATTTTAAATTCTTTCTATTTTCATCTAGAAAAACACTACTAGAAAATCCTAATAATAGTTACTAGACCTCTCTCTTAAAAAAGAAAATCTATAACCTCTATATCTACGAGTAGATAGAAACACTTTATTAAACTCTATAACGTAAAATCCTTACTATCGAATACCGGTAATCGATAGAAAGAGCAGGTTAGCAATCCATTCGAGAACAAGGAACGGGGAATCCAACTCCCTACCTTCCGGTCAGAAAACTTATAAGCTATCTATCGGCCATAAAATGATAGAAATAGAAAAGGTGCTAGATGAGATACTTACAAAGAACTTACAAAACGTAAACACCTCGAAGGATTATAGTAAAAAGTATAAACTAAACTTTCAACCCGCCTCATCGCGACAGCTCGTACGTTACCCATTAAGGAAGCAGTTGCGATGCGATGTTGATTTCCCAGTCGCGAAAGAAGAGGCGTAAGTACCTAGGTAAAGAACAAGGTAAGACAAGGTAAAGAAAAGACTTAATTAGGCAAGTAGAAAGCCATGCTCCACATCCAGACAGAACGTGTGGGGGTGAGACTCACCCCCCTTCCCATAAACCTTGGGGGTAGAAGGAAGCGGGGGGGTGAAGAAAACGGGGGGGGGGGGGGG